>JACJUY010003992.1:31894-51238 GCA_014220935.1 Platorchestia sp. MABIK | reverse complement strand
CAACCACTGAGTCAAGCCTGTGTGGCAGCTTGTGCAGCATATGTGTGGTGCCCAGCTCTTTTCTTGGTCCCCACCTTACACCCGAAGTAGTGAAAGTAGGCGGCCTTCATTTTCACTGCTGTAGATATACGTCACTGTTGATCTTTTTTGGTATACCGACCACAGACATAACAGAAGTTGTCTGGATGATTGGCACAGGAACGCCGACTCATGTTGACCAGAAAGAAAGAAAGAATCAAACATTAGTATTTTCTAATCATTTTACTAAAAACAAGTATTCTAATGACCAACCATATATATATATATATGTTATCGTGGACACACAAATATATATTTTCACAATCCAGTGCAATGTACACAGTATAAAGCCTCAGCTAAGCACCACACCACCTCTCACGCCGGTATCTCGTGGGACACTGAAAGCAGACACAGACGCGCAGACGACACTGAAAGCAGAAAGAAGAGTATTTCTGTAACTGAAAATCCTGACGTGATACAGCAAAACGGTTATGATTTTTGAAATAAGCGTACCCGAATTAGTCTATATCAATTTACACATCTCCAGTAAAAAAAAATTTTTGAAATTTGTTATTCAGTGTTATCAACGTGTGACTGCGCAATTTAATGTTGCACAAGAAAATATGACACGCATATGAGAATCATGAAGCACAACAAATTGGATGGAACACTTTTATCGCGAGGGGCCACGACACCGGCACGACCAAAAAACTTATACGCACTACTCGTGTAACTCATCCCAACGGCATTATGAAAGAAATGTGTGTACTAAAATAACTTCAAAAGGGCATCCGTGACAATTCCCCACACCAAAATAAGACGTTATCTCAGGGAACACATATTTTGACGCACGTTAGTCGCTGACCAAATCTGGAGTATTTTTCCACACATCTTCGCTGACTTTGGCTCCGGTTAGAGCTCCCTAGCTGAGCTTAGCTACGTTTTTTTTGCTTCGGCTTGGAGACATGATTCAGTCCTCTTCTCTGTTCAGGTGCTTAGATGCGCGTGCGATGCACGTTCTGTTGCCATCGCTCCTTGGCGTGCTGGGAGAGCTTGGTTACTGTAGATAAAAACAAACATCGGCATCTACGGATGCTTTATTTCCAATTCAAGCCTTATACAAATCCCCTTGTATATCGGTTTCTCAAATGCCTTATAACTAACACCAGGACGCCATGACGCTTTCCTCCGGTCAAGACCGGTACCCATTTCAGACACATGGGTAGAGTGGGGTATTGTGCTTAAAGTATTTTCTCCTATACCCAGCGAAGAAAATCTCCACCAGCGCCGGGACTCGAACCCTCGTTGCTCTCATGGAGGCAGGTCGTAAAGCCACACGGCCATGACGAGCACGGCTAGATCTCGAAGTTGATTCCGTATCGCTGCAGACTTCGTGATTGTGTGGTTCCAATCGGCATGTTGAAGGTACTTGCTAGCTTGGAGTTGACGTAGACAAATTTTACAAAGTTCCGGTAGAGTCGTTTGCATGCTGTGCCTCCCGCCATCTTTTTCTTTCTTACGCTTGGCGTTCACCGGTGCAATACTGATGCGCTCGCAATAATTTTTAGTGCTCTGGTGCGCTAATAACTGCTAGCGAGACGATGCAATGCTCTTGAAGCATTAACGCTGTTGGTTTTACTTCATTTCCATGCTAGGTTTGAGTTGTCCTCATGCCAGGCACGCTGGTGGCTGCCGAGCCCCCTGCCCTCACGCACACAAAATACGTCTCTCTTGTTGCGTAACTCTGAGAAAAATAACCCCATGCGATTCTTGAGCTCAGCTTTTATAGACTCCCCTTGCTTTCTTCTAGAAGCTCCTCAAATGTTCTTCCTTATGTTGATGAATCGTTCGCCGATTGGTTAAGCCGTTGCTTGTTCTGACGTTTTTGTTGCTCATTGGATTTAAGCACTCACATGACTCTGACACACCTACTTCGCGGCACTTTCTTGCGCTCCCATTGGTTCTGGTGATGCGACTCTCTGCCTTTGTTTTCCCCTTGCACTCGCCCCCCTGTACTTCGCTATCGTCCCTCGTTTTCCGAAGACCGTCGGCCGTTGTATCAGCTTTCTCACGCTATTGCCTCAGGTTCCTTAGGCACAGCGCATTTGCAAAGCAAACTCGACCTTACGTCTTAACGGTTTTTGAATAAGGACATCAGACATTCCAAACATTCCAATGTCTGTTCACATCGCAGCTCTGTTTAATTTACCTTACGAAATATATAAAGATATACTGTATATTCCATTTTGTAATGTTGGGAATGTCTGTTCACATCGCAGCTTTGTTTAATATACATAACGAAATAAATTTATATGCTTTATAATCTGTTTCGTTACAATATTTATGTAGATTTACATATACCTACGTACGTATGTACAGATATATCCGTGCATGTGCGTGCGTACACATGTGTGCACACACACACACGCACACATATTAATATATATACGTATTGTGAGTGAATATAAGGGGAAAAAATATTTAAGATAAAAAACAACTTATCGCCTACTATATCGAAAATGACAGTCGAGCTCACTGTAATCGTTAGAAATTATTTGGAAAAAATAACTAAAAAGAAAAAAGACTTCGAAAAACGTAAAAATTAACTGAATTTTAATTTCATAATAGAAATTTTTAAGAAAGCTTAGGTTACAGTCGAGAAGCAACAACAACAAAAAAAAATTTCGTGTTTCACATCGTATCAGTATTCTTTTCAGCAGCATTGTACAGACATGGGTACATGGGATAAAATGGAATCCTGTTGTGGCCGGATATCACTTCTGAGTGGCAAATATTTACAAAATTTGGCATGCAGAGATAGATTAAACAGTGGTCCTGAGTAATAATTTTATTTACTGAAATTTAGAGTTATTTCTGATTTGAAAGTTCAGAGCTAGTGTGCGCTGAACGCACTGAAAAAAAAAATTAAATAAATAAATGCTAAATTTTTAGAATTAGCCGTTTACCTTTTTCATCTTCAACAACAAATATTACCATCAAATTGACGGATTGGGCATGGGCTTACCTCTTGGCCCAACTTTTGCTAATATTTTTAAGTGTCATCATGAGCATAGCTGGTTAAAAGACTGTCCTAATCATTTTCAACCGTTTTTTACAAAAGGTATGTAGACGATACATGTGTTTTGTTCAAAGAGTGATCTGACGCGAATCTTTTTCTCGATTACTTTAATTCGCATCATAAGAATATTAAGTTAACGAGGGAAGATGTAACAAACCCCGTTTACCGTTTCTGAATGCTAATGTCAGCAAAGTTGATAATACTTTCCTATGTTCTGTTTATAGGAATGACACTTTCTCAGGTTTAGGTACTAGTTATTTCAGTTTTTGTGCAAACCCTTTTAAACTCTGCAGCATTCGAACTCTCATCCATAGAGCGTTTAAAGTTTGTTCTAACTTCCGAAATTTTCATCAAGAATTCAATTGTTCACGACAATTTTTTATTAATAATGGTTTTCCTTTATTTACTATCTGTAAACAAATCGGTAAAATTGTGTCAAAAATTTATGATCACACGTCAGCACTTCAATCATGTAATCAACAGAAGTTTTCCCTCAAGCTTCCTTACTTTGCACACCAGTCGATTAACCCTTTACCCGCGGCTCCTTGGGTATGCATCAGAATTTGATAATATTTTGAAAACTAGGCTCAAATGACCTAGTTAGAATAGATTTGGAAGCATATAAAAAAAATTTATGGCAACACTGATTTTTATCATGTTCCCAAAATGGGAGGTTTTTAAGAAATGATGGAAAAACAGCTTCACCTATATTATTTTTATTAGAAAGACAGAACAAATGAATTTAATCATAAACACAAATGTAGAAGGGAATAGCAAACGTATAATACGTACTTGTATCCATTGTAACATCAAATATTGATGATCCATATACAATATGAACAAAATATTTTAAATTGTAACAATGCAACAGTATACTAGAATGACTCAATTAAATATTTCTGTTATCAGAACAGTTTTACAACTACACGAAAAAAATTATGTTTGTCTCGTTTCTCTACGCCATATTGATAAGCTTTGAATAATAAAAAAAATAATGTCTCGTTTCTCCATTCACTAGGTACTACTCAAATCACTCCTTTTGATACAAATTACTGCTTGTGAAACAAATCACTCCAGGATTTGTGTAACCTTTAAGTGCACTCCACACAGTTGAGACTCGTGTTCCTTTGGAACATGACACATCTTCCCTGCTTGCAACTTTCATGGAAGTGGCTTACTCCATCATATCGAACATCGCAACAAGGGCACAGGCTGGTCCTCCTCGGCGGGTTCTATCAGTTTGACGAGTCAACACGGTTCTTGAAACCTCCCTTTTGAGTTGAAGATGACTCATCTTTTGGTATGGGTTGGCCAATGATCAGCATTTATACGCAGCAACAACTGACGAATTCAAATCATGAGCAAAAAGATTCCACCACCACTTCTTAGAGCGAATTCTTGGCGCGTGCTTCAGCGTGTGCTTCCTGATTGATGCAGTTTCCTTCGTGTTGTCTTCACTATAATATTGCATCTCGATTTCGTCTCCAATTTCCTAGTGTAGTTTTAATCAAGTACGTCATCATAATCTGGTTCTTCATTACTGGGCACACTCTGATCACCTTCCGTAAGTGGTAGACCAAGAACATCAATCCTGCTACTGCGAACATTTTCCTTTTTATCTGCAGCAGTGCTTAGGAAGCTATGGCGTGATACACGTGTTAATCTTCTGAAAACAATAAAAACATTTTAGAAAAAACTATTTATATTTAATCTTTGATGATCGACAAGTAAAAAAGGAATACTTGAAAAATGCTCGAAAAAACATGAGCAAAATAAAACATTTGAGAAATGTTCATTTTAGAAATGGATCAAACGACCGCAACTTCGTTACAACCGCAAGAAAACCCACAACCGAATAATTGCAACTGCATTACACCCCTCTGATCACAACCGCAACTACTGAAACCGCGGTTGTTGTTCAAAGTTGCGCGGTTGCGGTTATATAAAATGCAGTCCTCTTCAAAATAATACTACATTTGAGTAACACGCAATTCCATCCATCCTAATACCAAATGAAATACTGATCAGCTATATCGCTTCAAAAATATCAAATAATTCTTCAAAATGAAAAAAGATTGGATATTCATAATCTAATGACCAGTATCGAAATTAGTAGATTGGACACACACCTTCGCATTAGTGAAATATATCTAGAAAGTAAGTACAGAAACTTACTCGTAGAAAGAGGCGGCATTCATATCACTTTCTTTCACTCAGATGTTATCTCGATGGGCTACAATATTTAAGCATGTAATGACGGGAGAGCCAACAAATCTCACGCAAGCAAGTGCTTGAACAGGCTACATGTCGCAAGACACTCGCACAGTGGGCCGAGTGAAACCTGTCATGACAGGGTACCCTCCACCGCCGACGTTCCCATTTTGGGAACATCTATTTATATTACGTTTTTGATCAATTTGATAGAATTTTTTCTCATTTCTTGCAAATCTAATATAATAATTAGTTATTTGTCTTTGCTCATTCAGGAGCATAAAAAATATCACACCACTAAACACATTTTTTCCATAAAAATAGCCAACTAACTAGAAGGGAAAAAAATTACTATTTTTGAGATGTACTAAAAATAATTATAATTATTTCATGTTTCCGAGAAAACTAATGATGTAAACTTAAAGTTTTGGCCTTCTAGAGTAGGTCTATAACTGAAAAATCATAATATTGTAGCTGCACATAAAGCTATGCAACATTTTATGCATGTTCCCAAAATGGGAACGTTGGCGGGTAAAGGGTTAAGTTAAATCAGGAGGTTAAACTCCTAATCAGCAAGTTCTTTCCACAATTTAAAATTCATTCAATTCTTGTGAACAATTTTATAATTGGTTCCCTTTCTCGCTTTAAGGATAAGCTGTCCCCTACTATGTGCTCCTCTCTGGTTTACCTGGTTAGTTGCTCACGTGTGAATCACAGTACGTAGGTTCCACCTGTCGTACTCTTATGTCCAGAGTAGCCGAGCACGCTGGGCGCAGCTGTAGAACCGGTAAACCTCTTGGTTCTTCCCACTGTCCTTTGTTCGATCCCATGCTGAAAACTGCAACGTCCCTGTTTCCGTTGAGGATTGATTATTATGCTCAGACTCCCTCTAAATGACACTCAAAGTGCTTTTCCTCTTCTCGTCGTAAACAGGTAATCATTAGTTTACGTTTTTTAATTGTTTTATTTTGTCTCTTTAGTTTCACATCTGCGAATATTTTCTATTTATGTTGTAGTATTCTTTTGTATGGTGTAGTTTTAATTTACTCATATTTGTTTTGTTTTGTCGCAGAATTCTTTTGCTGAAAATGAACTGTTTAGTTCGAAACCTTCAATTTTATCGATTTAAACTTTACTATTTGTGTTGATAAAATGACCATACGTACAGTGATTTTCGTTTTACTTTTCGTTTTTAGAATCAGACGCGTCAATGAGGATTTAATTTTAAGATTATGCTGTGGAAAGATTATGGAGTGCAACTGACTCGTTTGTCACTCCATGTTTCCCTGACTTTATCGAAAAAAGAAACAAAGAAGCTGATTACAGATTTGCCAAAAGAACATGTAAAAGAGTATAAATATGATTGATTTCTTAGTAAAGAAAATCTGTTGAAACTGGTTGTTTTTACTAAAAGATTGTGGAAAAACGTTTGTAGACGACCAAGGGTCATATATATGAGGAGGGGCTTGTCACTCAGGGATAAATCATTTTGACTAAATTTAAGGTAAGCTACGAAGGCTTAGGAGGAGCGGTCTCCAGGGTCTCTTGATTAATGGCTGCCATTCGTCAGGCGGTGACAAGCGAGACCGGGGCACTCATCCTCGCCCTGATCCTTCACAAACAAAGAATGTCCGGAAAACTGAATAAAACACGACGGAAGATGATTCACGGACTCCAGAGAAGGAAGGACTACATGAATTTAGTGTAGAATATAAATAACAATATTAACAAGATTCAGTGAGGGTGGTTCAGTGTCGTAAGCGAAATGAAAAGTTGTAACTGAGTCGTGAAAACTGCAATGAGATGATGAATTACAGCAGTTCCAAATATTTTGTAATCGAGAGAATTTTTTTTTTACGTTTTGATGATGCAAGTGGTTCATTAACGCAACCTATTGCTTCTATAAATGGCATTAATACGTTCAAACGCACATAACATACTTCTGTGAGGAAGGTAACACAAAACGAAGTAGAAAAATAAAAACGCTTAAGATGAGTTACCGAGTGAACCATGAAAAGAGGTATGTACAACTAAGAGAGTACCTAACTCTGATTACGACCGTCCTTCAAGAGTGATAGCAAATCCCGTTATTATTCTTTTATAAAATTGGACTGCGATAATGGTCATTTTGGAGTGCAAACGAAGCTTTATCTTTAGCTACGACAGTAATTGCGAGAACTGATCATCAGTGAATTCTCCAATTAGAAAGTAGTATTTTCGGAAATGAGTGTAGTAAAAGAAATGAGTTCGCTGATTTGAAGATTCGAATTGACCATAAATTTTCCATTGAAGCTTAGAGCTTTAGATACAGTATAGCTTTGCAGCTGATACTGCTTTTTGTAACAAGTTTTTTACTTGGAAGATTTTTGATATTAGTTAACAATAGATAGCAAAAAGTCTGACAACACTTTAATTTTGACAGTCACTATTACAAAATCACTTTTTGTAGGAATTTGACAAACAGCTCATAACTCAAACATAACTTAACTGGAATTTATCATGCTTACTTAAGGAACAAGAAATTTAAAATGAAATAGATAGATACCATGAGGATTTAGGTAGGATGAAAATAAATAGACAACTATGTACATTGTTAGAATTCCGAAAGTACTTACAAAAATAAGCGTCACTTTTAATTGTACGGTTTTCAGACTTGGGGTTGATTTACACTAAATCATTCATTTAATTTTATCTACATGTGTATTTATTGTCATTTTAATAATGACTATCTAGCATTTTATTCGAACTTGCTAACCGTACTCTGACGTATCTTAACTAAATTAACTTGTACGAATTTTGTTTAGCAGCCTTCAAAAATTAGCAGCGTATTTTGCATGTTTAGAAGCAGCTTCTTTTCAAGAGAATTTCATTCATGTATCCGATTTGAAATAAAACTCAGCTTATGTGTGTACTTAAACAGACAATTTTAGGCGCCCCTAGTACAGAAGTGAAGTCAGTATTTTTGAACGTACTGTGAAACTATCATTCTGAAATGATACAGTGCTTATATTAGTTGGTATCGTATTTAGGCAGTGAACGAAGGATATCGACATATTTTCTTTCTTACTCTCTCGAGAACTCGTTCAGTTCAGCTTTCTTATAATCCATGAAAATCTCAAATGAAAACAAAAACAGTTACTTCAAAAGCTCTGGCACAACAGTGGTCCAAAGGCAGGACATTTCGATGCGATTGACTCTCACAAGTTCACAATAACGTTGTCGCTAGCTCCAATTTCTTGGACTGAGGCGTTTCCACTTTTTCTCCAACTAAACAGCTCGGATCCTTTTTGAAGATTTTCAACAAAGCACAATCTTCGGCTGCAAGGAAAAAATTTCAACGTTGAAAATTTCTTGTGTAAACAATCTGGACCATTCGCTGCTGGCGACTCGAGCTTCTTTGTCTGGCAATCTTGACACGAAATTCCTTCGGGACTTCCATTCGACCTCGGTAGGTGAAAGCTTCAAACGAATTTTGAGGCTTGAGAGTTTGTGGCTTGAATCTTTTCTTTTTTGAAAGAATATTAATACGGGCTTTGCAATGTGCTGTCGATTTTATTGCTTGCAAATGTCAAGTACCATAAATAAGATTTTTTCGTGGAGACGAAGGTAGTAATGAGGTAAGTGTTACATTTGTGAGGTGACAATCATGTGCCAGTAAAATGAAGTTTGGATAAACGTACCCATAAAAATGATGAAGTTTAGAACAGTTACTCGATCGTACGTCTTGAACGACATCAATCAAAGAACAGAAAATCAGAAAAGAGTGTTGCCGCGAAAATAGTTTCCGTTCGTAATAACGGTACTCTTCAGATTAACGTAAAAAGTGACATGTTTCTGTGTATTGTTTTTATTAGAATTTGTAACGAAAGTATGATGGATAAGTTTAAGCCTGAAAATAGGATTTTATCTGTGGTTTAGGTTGAGCACAACCCTAATTAGAAAAACAAAATAATGTTTCAATGATTGTTTGTAATCAGAAGTTCCACAGAAATAAGATGTTTAGACCCTCTGGCTTGATACACCATTTTCTTAAAGCCACTTCTCCCATACCTGGGAGAGGGAGGAGAGGGAGAGGAAGTCCCAGATATTACTACTTCAACCAATATAATAGTGTTGCATATATCATATCTGAGATAAACTAATGAAAATTAAAAAAAAATATTCATTTGAGGATTTTGCGTTGATGTTTTGAAATGAAAATGATCCAAAATTTTGTCTTGTGAAGAGAAGAACTTTTCAATCTACATATTTTTGTTTTTTGACGTGTTTTCGTTTTGAGTTGTGCAACACACCGAGATTATAGACATTGAATGTTAGAGTGTTCTAGACAACGTCGAAAGAGAGTATTTGCTAACTGCATGAATCAGAGCTGAAATCCACTAAAGTTTCACATTACAAATTAGCGCACAACAAAAAAGTAAGAAGACGCATTGCGCAGAGCACAATAAAATTGTAGTGGTGGATTGGCAGGGAGTCACCATGGAAGATAGGCAGCGTTTCTATGATGAAGTCCACACAATGCAGTACAATGTAGTTGTCTTAGTAACACATAGCCTTAAGTAGACCTTAATAGCTTTAAATGTAGCCAAATAAGTAGATTCAAGTCCCTCAGAGTGGATATTATATGTGTGGAATGAATAGTCCGGTTAGTTTTTTGCCTTCTCTATCATTTCATATTTTTTAAACATTCATCATAACCACGATGTCTCATAAGGCTTTTAGAGGAATTGCGATTCTCCTGTTATGAATTATAAATTAATCAACTACTGTAGAATCAAAGTAATGTGAGAAAGGACATTAAAAGATATAAAAATATATTCGATCGCCCCGTCGATACACCCGGGTTTAGTTTTTGCAGTTACAATGGATCATCAGTTCTTAAAATAAAGATGAAGTGATACAAGAATATCCTCGTCACCTAGGGACCATGCATTCGCTCGGAGTTCGAGGCCCTGACGAGAGGATGTCGCTGAGAAAAAATGTTGTCCGAATTCGTATAGCTGTGCATGATGACTGTAAAAATGATGCAAGGAACCTCAATGCAAACTATTTGACATAAAATAGTGCCCATTTCAAGAAAAACATCATTATTGATCACTCAATTATTAGAATTATTTGTGGAAAAGATTTTTCAGTTTCTTGCATTGAGAAGAGAGATAATGAGCAAGCTCAGTGAGTATTAGTCACATCTCTAGTTCATTCTGACAACTCCACATATTCTATGTTCTGGAGCATGTTTATGGTCCAAAGTTATTTAAAAAATTGCGAATTTTGTCGAGACAAAATGTCAGTTTTACAAGCCTTCTGTAAAGTTTTGAATGTACTTTAGATGAGAATTTTACGTCCAGTCCGTGTCAGAGCATCAGCGATTTGGTGCGAAAAAAAAGCATCACAAGTAAGTTTCTTAAATGTGCATGTACATGTATTTGTATTTGTGTTTCATAGAAACCAACGGTGTTGCACGAATATAAACTTCTCGTTTTCATTAACAACAGATGTTCAAACTTTTTCAGCGAATGAAATAGATGTCATTAAATGCGAATGCAAAAAGTTGTGCTTTTGTTTAGCTGCAGGCGCAGAGGGAAATTATGAAATACATAGGTTGATTAAAACTTTCCTGATAGATGCCAATTGTATGAATTTATGCTCCCTGTCTGACTAGCATACGCACTTTTCAAGTCCCTGGTGATGCTTAGCTATGGAGGATCGCTCACAGTTTATTTTCTCAGCATAATTTACCAGAATTTGGCTCCGAAGCCGTTAATTATCACATCTTTAGAAAAAGGAATACTTTATTGAGAGAACTGATGTCGATTTTCAAGGTCAATTCTTCTGCATTTCTTATAGCATCATGTCTCTTTTGTTACAACTTATGAAATTCTGGTTTGAGGAAGTAAATTTACACATTAAATTTCAAACAGGCGACTTCGGACAAGTTTTTATGTAAAAACGCACTCGTCTCCCCAGTCAGAGCAACGAATGCAGGGTAAAAACTTGAGGGATCTCGTCTCAAAAATGATGCTGGAGAAATTCTGATCCTTTAATTATAGGGTTTGCTTGGCGAAAAACAAGAAATAAACGTGAGGGAGGAGCTCGATTCCAGCAGCCCATTCACAGAATTTCTGCGCAAACAAATGAGGCAGCGGCGAGGCTGTATAGTAGAGGGGAGGCGGACCATTTTAGTGATATGAGTCTGCTCCCTGAACAAGGAACTCGTTCCTTTCATTAAGAATGGACTTCCCCCATCAGCTAATATATTCATGGAATGTGTGGTAACTGTCAGGGCATGTATGTAAACGACTCCAAATGAGCCAATGGCGAAGCGGAAAAAGTTCTGCTCAGTGATTGTGAGGGCAGTGTAGCGAATTTTTATGTTGATCTTTTACTCCTGCGGTGTTCATTTCTCCTGATATTATACCTCCAAAAAATGTCTTGCCCACTATATCAAGGCCAATGATCCTTACATTAAACTCCCAAAATGTGTTTCTTTTGCAAATATTGTGAAGAAAGGAGAGAGAAAGAAAACATCTCATGATACAACAAAAAATACTCTACATTACAGGTGTAGCACATCCATTGAGGAAAAAATGTTCTTCGTTCTGGTCTTTTCTAGGTCTTCTCTATTCTTTATAGATGACAAGAAATAAATGGCGTTAGCGTCAAGCGTTAGGTCATGTTCTTCAAATACCTGTGGATACCCGAACTTCCGTTTTTTGAGTCCTTGTGACAGCAATATACGAGGATTGAATTTCATACCCTGCAGCCAACAGTTTCTGCGGAATAATTAATTTATTTTTTGAGTACTTTAAGTCTGGCTAGTTGCGATTTCACTAAAATACTGATGTATTAAAAATATTTCACAGTTCACAAACTGTGTTGTACTTCGATTAGTTATTTCCTTTTGCATTTTTTTACCAAATTTCGATGATTCTTCAGTTATTATAGAACATGAAACTTGAACTTGATTTTTGGAATTTTTTCTGTTTCCTATATTGTAAATATTCCTTTCTATTGAGATCCTAATCAGCAAAACGTGTGCAGTTCAGAGCCCAAAAATCAAACATCAGAACTTTATGATGCTCAATGTGATGATCCACATGCAGAGGAGTCACGAGGAGCAAACGTGTAATACTTGCTCGCTCATTGCAGAGGCAAAAGCTTCCTTGGCGCCTTGTCAATTGATATTTTGGATCATACAAAATCTATCGAGGAAGATTTAACCGCAAAAGTGTTTGATGAGACCGAATGTGAGAACTTCTACATTTATTACATAGGAGGGTGCCACGGTTCATTTTCTGATAGCTTTTGAAGGGTGGAAGATTATTTCTTTTGCAAAACTCACGATGAGCTACTGGAAACGTTAAGTAGGGAACACATCATAGGTACAACGACTATTCTATTCGGATCTCTTTGGAGCGAGCAAACTATAGGGTTCTCACATTATATCGTTTTGCGTTAATTTTTCGTGAGCTATAGGTACAAGAGAAAGTTTTCAATTATACATGGCAGGCTATTTTGTTTCTACACTGAAAACAATTATTTTTGCCTCTCTAAGTGTCTCATGGCTGTTCAGGTGTCTCATAGATAGCCAGAACGTCTCTGAAAGAGAGTAGATGTCTCATCGGAAGTGCAACCTCTCGATGAGCGCGAAGTGTCTCAAAATGCTGCCCATCTTTTATTGGCGATGATAATGTAATAGCTTAGTCACCCCTCAAAACTGACTTTAGTTAGTGTTCAGTAAATGTAACACAGAGCAAATTAAACTTTTGCTACGTATATAACTTCTCCTGCAAAGTGTCTAAATCAGTGGTTCCCAAACTAGGGGGCGCGCCCCCCTAGGGGGGCGCGAGGAGGATACCAGGGGGGCGTGAAGTCATCTGCTCAAAATTATTTGTTTAATTGGAATAATCAAATCATTCAAAGAACAAATATCTATCATCACATATATGCAAACTATAATTATAGCAGTCACTCCAACCCGTTTTCTATTAAGCTAGTCCTCTTCACACGTTTAGGACAAGTCAATGATACCAACCTCACTGACGCCACTGAGGGACTCGTCACAAACTCCCAATACTCCATCCCGTCAACCTGAGCACATATTTCCCATGTCCACGGTAGGGATTTATTTCACTCTTCAAATTTGGATCACATACGTGTATGAGTGACATTGTAACCCTGACGATTTGCAAGGGTAGAACGATGCAGAATGAAATGTCTTGTTGATTGTGTGAAATCCTCGTTGTGATCGAAAGTGTGAAATGTGAATAATACCCTGTGAGTTTTGTACGCAAGTTTGAATGAACGTGGTGAAGTGTGTGCGTTGATTCCAGTATAGGCGGCGAAAAGTGTGTGTGACAAATTAAGTGAACTGTATCTGTTGCTGGGTGGATGGTTCAATCGCCATATCTATTCACTTAATAAAAAACGTGAATAAAAATCTCAGACAGCAGAAAGAAGCGAATCTATTATAGAAAAGTGGAAATGATAAAACAAAGCAAAAAAAACACGATAACAGATTAAACCACTGCAAACACAAACTCAGCTCTCGACACGTAAACAAAACTAAACCACCGTGCACGCACTACTCTACATCACGCCAAAACCGTACCATCATATCACAATTCAGTCATCGCCAAAATCACTAATATAAGGGTACCTGCAGACCAAAAGATTTGAAGCGAGAAAGCAAGCAAGCTTGAATCGATTAACATGTATTCCTATGAGAGTCCACACACTGAAAGCGAGCCATCGAGCGAGCGAGCGAGAAAGACTGAAGATTGGCTGAAGCGAGACAGCGACTCGAAAATGGTTTCATGCTTTAGAGCTGCAGCAAGAAGCCTCTGGGCTCTGGCTGTAGTCTGGCTCTGGCAGTGCGCGGTGAGATGTCGACGAGGAAGGTAAGCTGCTCAATTCCTTCTGCGTAGACTGAACTCCATATATCCGAAGTTTATCCTCCACTGTGCCTTTGGAACTCAAAAGATACGAAGCAAAGTGACAGATTTCATGTTTCAAAGCAATGGGACGAAGTAAGAATGAAATCCAACGTTACAAACACATGCTTGTACCGCTTGCTTTTGTTATAATCCTCTCTCCATGACATTCTGGAGCAAACTAGCCGTCTTTTGGTGCGTGATAGATCTCGGCTGACATCTTTCTCTCTCACTTGCTTTCTCGCTTTCAGTCTTTTGGTGTGTAAGTACCCTTAAGATCCAACAAATAAAGGTACATGAGCACAACTATGCCAAGGTCGACTGTATGCAAAACATCGCTCGTCAAATCAACACATTACATCACAATATTACTGAGCATTTTCGTGCGTGTAGTTTTACTCCGTTTGCTTCTTCTCGTGGCATTTTCCGTAGTTGTTACTGTCATTATTGTTAAGATATAAGCCACTTTGTGTGCTGAATATTTTTGGAATGTTACAGATTTATGATTTCCAGTTGTGTGATCTATGTTAAATGAATGTGTGCATGCCAATACGGTATGTTATATACTACTTAGTTCCATGGTGCAGTTTATAAGTTTGTTGCTATTTTCACTTTGTAGAAATGTCTGGGGCAAAGAAAAGAAAGTATTCAGATGAAAATATCAAGTACTGGCTTCACTGTTATAGAGAGGAATGGATTTCATCTCCCTCTGTGTGTCATATGCCATATAGTCCTCAGCAATGACGCCTTAAGACCTGGTCGTCTGGAGCGACATTTGAGCACAAACCACAAAGCATTAAAAGAAAAGCCAAAGGAGTTCTTCACAGCCAAACTGCATGAGCTGAATTGTATGAAGAAAAGAAAAAGATAAACATTTTATTTCCAATAGAGTATAACATGAAAAGTTGATACATTGGTTTTTAAACTGGAAGGAACTGGAGGAAGCTGGACTCAAGCAGTGTTTCTCATTAAGAAACGATGAAACTTGTGGAAGCATCTTACGAGCTGTCACTACTTATTGCAAAAGCAAAGAAACCTCACTCTGTGGGGGAGACTCTTGTAAAACCCTGCGTTTTGAGTGCTGCAAATACTGTTCTTGGGGAAGAAAGCCAAAGAAAGTTATCAAAAATTTCCTTGTCAGATAACACAGTGAAGCGTCGCATTGACGAGCTTTCAGAAGACATAAAAGAACAAGTTTTGGATAAAATAAAAGCATCTCGCTTCTTTGCAATACAGTGCGATCGCACTGTATTGCGATGTTGCTGATGTTATTATTACTGATGTTATTATTACTGATGATATTATTACTGATGTTGCTCACCTCTGCCAGCTGCTTGTTTATTCTCAATTCGTGGATGAAGGAACTGTGAAAGAAGAAATTCTTTTCTCAGCAGCACTGGATGCAACAGCAAAGGCCATCGATGTTTTTTCAAAGGTGGATGAGCTTTTCCAAGAGCACGGTCTTTCATGGGAAAAATTAGTCGGTGTTTGTACTGATTGTGCTCCATCAATGATTGGATCACGCTCTGGATTTGTGCAGCTGGTGAAAGAAAAAAATCCTGCTGTAACTGGGACTCACTGTGTTATCCACAGACAATCATTAGCAAGCAAAACTCTGCCTGGTAATTTACGCAGTTCACTGAATTAAGCAATAAAAGTGGTGAATTTTATAAAGAATAGCTCTTTTAATTCTAGGCTTTTTGCAGCTCTTTGCTCAGATTTGGGCACTGATTACAAGACTCTTCTGTTCCACACCGAAGTCCGCTGGCTTTCCAAGGGAAACATGCTGAGTCGTCTTTACGAGCTCAAAGAAGAAGTGAAAATTTTCTTGCAGAAGCAGAAACAAGACAAACTGTGTGAAGCATTCAGAGAGGAAGACTTTCAGCTCTCACTAGCATACCTTGTGGACTTTTTTGAGGCTATGAACAACCTCAATTTGAAGTTACAAGGCAGAAACACAAACATCGTGGGACACTCTGATGTGATCAGAGCTTTCACCGAAAAAATTCGTCTTTGGAAACGAAAAGTACAAGTTGGGAACTTATCATCGTTCACACATCTGAATGAGCTCATATCTGAGAAGAGAAACATTGAGCAGTGTGACGTGACGAAAGAGGTTTTATCACATCTGCATTCCCTTGCTGAGGAATTTATGCACTATTTTCCAGATGTCTCAATGGAGAATTCTCTTTGGACATTGGTGCAGAATCCATTTATCACTGATGTGGAGTTGTTACTGGAATTACTGCAAGAGGAAGCCATCGATTTGAAATGTGACTCCAGCGCGAAAAGAGACTTTGAAACAATGAAATTAGAAGAGTTTTGGGTGAAATATCTCCACCTGTACCCAAAAGTAGGTGAAGAAGCACTTCGTGTGATTCTTCCCTTTTCTTCAACTTATCCTTGTGAAGCAGGATTTTCAGCTCATGTTGTTCTGAAAACAAAACAGCGCAACCGACTTGATGTAGAAAATGACTTGCGTTGTGCGCTGTCATCCTTCAATCCTAGAATTTCTGATCTTGTGAGGAAGAAGCAGCAGCATCCATCTCACTAAATTAGTTCATAAATTTTGCCTTAGTCTCATGAGTCATTCCAAATATTATATGCCACGTTTTAAAATTATTTTTTCTTAAAATTGCAACTCAATTTTGCCCATTTGCTATTGTTCAAACCTTTTTTTTCGCTCACTTTGAACCAAATGTTTCCTTTTTAGTTACTTGAATGTAGTATTATTTGTTTGAGTGGCTTTCATAATTAAAATGTAATACAAACAAATTTGTTTTCCTGAACAATGCTAAGAAATCAATGTAAGAATCATTTCAAATGAAAAAAAGAGGCACTGGGGTAGTGGGGGTCTACTGGAAGCAAAAAGGGGGCGTCAGGTAAGATAGTTTGGGAACCACTGGTCTAAATCGTCTTTTCAGGGGAAGTTAACGCCTAATCGCTGCTGCTCTGAGCTGAACAACGAGGAGAACTGTAGCTGGTGGCATGAAAAGGTCTAACTGCTGGAGACGAGCGTAGTCCCTGGCGCAGCTCTTCGGCGGTAAGACCAAGTATTAATGTCGCCAACAGCAGCTTTCGCTTAGCCTAAGAAAAAGTAAGAGTATCCAAGTTTCTTCATGGCGCTGGAAGCGTCAACCTTGCTTGACAGTGCAATGCTACAGCCTAATATCTGTAGACTTTAGAGTGAGACATACATCTGTTGTAAATGCATCAAACTCAAGCCCAAGTGTTTCATCGATGAGACACTGAAGCACTTTTAGTGAGCCACCAGAGCGTCTCTAAATCGGGTCTGGAGATACTGGTATGCATCCTAATCTTGGGTGTCTCACTGATGATGCATCTGCGTGTCTCGGTTTTGAGACAAACGTCAGATGCACCTGGGTGTTTCAAAATAGGGCTGTTATTTCTTTCAGTGTATTCTCAGAAATATATGTATCGGTCCCTAATTTGACGAAAATATTTTTTTCAAACTCTCAGATCTTTTAATATCTTAAAAATGTTCAGCACTAATTATAGAATTTTAAAATGTTTTTATCAAGTATTTCTTCCGTCAGTAGGCAAAAAGGATATGTAAATTGAGCGTTTCAACTCGGAGAAGAAGTACGTATAATAGAGTAACAAAAATTTGCTCAAATTGTACAAAATGATTGAGATTAATTTTTCTTAGAAATGGGCATTGAGATCATAAAAGAGCTCTTGACATCACAACTTCAATAACTCTAATAACATTTATTAATTAGTCATTTCTTCTTCTCTACACACATGAACATTTTTAAAGCAATGTTATCCTTGTAAGAAACACAATTCGATTGTAATTTATATAATTCGGAAAGATTTCATCTGAAATCAAATGATTGCAATCATAATTCCGATCATAACCGGCGGCAAGATTCTCTATTATTTGGCTCTTTGATTTATGATCAACCACTGAATATTGATTGTATAATATTTTTATATTATTGTGCTGCGTTGCTTGAAGCCTAAACTTTACCATTTACATTCAAGAAGTTTTTTTCCTCTTTGAGAATCATCTAATGCAACACATGCACGCCGTATCCAATACCACTTTTTATTCTACAGTGAAGCTGTGATCTGCTCACTTTATGCGAAGCTGCAATTCGAGAGTTGTGATCTCCATGGACTAATACTGGGTAAATTATGAGAGCAGGTTTTGCCAGCCAGATTTTCACGAGATAATAACCCTGCAGCTGAAGCGTAATATATTCCGTCTCAATATTTGGGCTTTTTTACAGGAAGCTTTTGGCCTAGTCTAGGCAGTCCAATAATCGATGAGGCACAAGAGGCTCTTGCAACGCCCGTGCATTGTGGCCCTCTGCACCAGCCACAAAAATTATGATCGCCAAAAATGTGAATACCAAAACCAAGGGGATCAAAGTGCATTGCCCCGCACGCTGTGCAGCTGAGCCGTAAGGGAACATCGCCGAAATCTACCTGGCATCATGCAAAACTGATGCTAATAGGGATATGTGGGTAATCGCTTTACAAAAATATATTGAAGTGGTAACCGAACCAAACTGGACATTTATGAGCCAGAGATGAATTTATGAGCCTTGATGGGCAATATCCTTGATATGGATAATGGCTATTTTCAGTACAGAATTCGATGCGAGCATTCATGTTAAATGTGCAGTGCTACAAAGTGAAAGTGACGTACGGAGGTGTAGGACGGAGTGAAAAATACTGAATTCTAAAATAAATTCCCAACTGGAAAGAACAAAGAAAATTACTTGAGACAAAATCTAGGATTTTCCAGGCATATTATGATTTCACGCAAATTACAGTAACTGTTGCTACTATGTACTTGCTCTATTTAACATGATGATCAGAACAAGAAATTGCTGGGCTGAAAAGATTTTTATTTCCAGGATTAAAGATGACCGTAATTCTTCGCTTTACAGCACTTGTGGTGAGCAAATACAGCATAAGAAACAAAAATTTAAAATTAAATGTAGATTGCAATCTATTAAATTAAATAGATTGTAACTCGAAACTTACTCAAGTTTTGTATATACAGGGTGTTGGTGGAACTCTTGGTACAAACTTCGGCTACTAGTAGAAAACACAAATTTAAACACTTTT
>JACJUY010003992.1:15608-31267 GCA_014220935.1 Platorchestia sp. MABIK | reverse complement strand
ATTATTCACTGCATTGCACCGAAGATTGACGGAAGCCTGCAGTTTTAGAGTAAACAGAGTAGACGTTGGTCGCCCAATAAATTATCATCGAGAGCAAGAAGTGTTGAAACATTTCCGTAGAAACCCGCGTACGAGCACTCGTGCCGCAGCAGCATCTTCGGGTATTCGTGACCATAGTACAGTGTGGCATGTATTGAACCGGAATAATTTTCATCCGTATCACTTCCAGAGAGTACAGGGTCTCCTTCCCGTTGATTATGGTCCTCGTGAGCGATTCGCGCAGTGGTTTTTAGATCGCGGGGTAGAAGATGCCATTTTTGCAGAGTGTGTGTTGTTCATGGATGAAACACCCTGCAGCCGAGATAGAATTTTTGATCATCATAACTTTCACTCATGGCAGCAGAACAACCCTCATGTCATCCATGAACGTCATCACCAACATCGCTACACTGTCAATGTTTGGGCAGGTATCGTGCACAATCAACTCATTGGTCAATACATTCTGCCAGGGCGTCTCACTGGAGACGTGTAAAAAATCTTTCTTGAAGAAGTCCTTCCTGGTTTATTGGAAAATGTGCCATTAGGCATTCGTAGACGACTTTGGTTTCAACACGATGGAGCTCCGGCACATTATGCTCTAAATATGCTCTAAATGTGCGACGGTTTCTTGACCAATAATTTCCAAATCGATGGATTGGTCGTGGTGGTGCTGTGTCCTGGCCACCGAGATCACCTGATTTGACTCCGTTAGATTTTTTCTTATGGGGCACTTGAAATCTCTGATTTATGCGACACCTGTGGAGTCGGAAGAAGACCTTGTCGCTCGAATTGCTGTCGCTGCTGGAGACATCGCTGACAACCCAGGAATGTTTGGCAACGTACGCAACTCGCTTCGACGAAGGTGCGTGCGTGTATCGATGTTAATGGTAGAAATTTTGAAAACTTACTTTGATGCGTTACTTTCTAATATTTATTAAAGTACCTCATGTTATTTAACGTTTTTCAATACCCTCGTGTGTTATTATTGAACATCTGTGCATGTGGTTAACTAGGATCGCCGTGAGGTCTTGAAGCGCACCATTAAAAACTGCTAAGCCCAATAATTAAAAACTAAGTGTTTTTCGATATTTTTTCACTGATGAAAAAGTGTTTAAATTTGTATTTTCTACTAGTAGCCGAAGTTTGTACCAAGAGTTCCACCAACACCCTGTGTGTAGGGGCAATATTTTCTTACTTATGGACACAAAATCTATGTAGAAATTGTTTTTGTAGAAACTTTAATAGAATGAACTAGGGTTTGCAAGGAATCTTGGTAAAAATGTTCACGTCTAAATAATAACATGAACATACAGGCGTTGAACAAAATTATGAAAACGCCTTGTAAAATCAACAAAATATATTTTAATTTGGTGTAGGTCCACTTTTTGAGGCAATTACAGCTTCAATTCCATGAGATATTGATTCATAAAAAATGTGAATTGTTTCCGTAGGAACTTTAGCCCATTCTTCAGTTATAATACACTCAAGTTTTTTAGAGACAATTGCGGCAGAAATCGACTGTTTACTTGAATCTCTAAAACCAACTATAAATGGTCAATAATGCTGAGGTCTGGGGATTGTGGTGGCCAGATGAATTTGATGCTCAACTTCATTAGAATGTTCCTGGTGCGCTTCTTTAACAATTCCAGCTGTATGGATTGGGCCATTATCATCTTGAAAGATGGCGTTCTCCTCCGGAAACAGTGCTTGATTCATAGGATGAACTTGGTCGCCCAAAATTCCTCAATTGTCTCGGCTGTTAATACTTCCATGAAGGGAAGTTATTGTCCCAATGGATTTCCAGGAAATAGCACCCCAGATCATCACAGAACCCCCGCCATGTTTTACGGTAGGAAAAAGACAGTCTGGATTGTACGCTTTTCTCGGCTATCTCTAAAAGGAAATAAGGTAAACGATGATTCGTCAGAGAAAATCAAATTTTTACACTGCTTGGCGAACCAATTCTAGGAGTGAGTTTCTACACTACTCTAAATACTTCGAAACATTTATCTTTGAGGGCAGAGGTTTTCTAATAACAGCTCTTCCGTGAAATCCAGATTTGTACAGCTCTCTACGAACAGTTTTTTAGGAAACTAGGTTCTGTAGGTGTTCATTAAGGTCTGCAGGGATTTTAAGGGCAGTGGCTTGCAACCCTCTCTAACAATTTGATTTAGAGTCCGACCGTCTCTCTCAGACAACTTCGACTTTCAGCCAGATCTGTGATTTGCTGAGGACATTTTTCCTTCAATGTCAAACGCAGTCATTACTTTTGAGATAGTACCTCATAAAACATCAAACATTCGGGCAGTTTTTGTTACACTGTCACACGAGCACCAACAATTTAGCCTCTGACAGTCAGAGAAGTCTGCCATTTCTATAAGGATGTAATCAAATATTCATTTACATATCTATAAAATAGTTAATTTAAGTAAAATATCAAATCGCTACAATAATAAACTATAAAACATCATAACATGTCAAGTTTTAATTGTTTATAATATGTTCAAAGATTATGATTTCAAAATATTAGGTGTTTCCATTATTTTGTCCAACCCTTGTACTTTGAGCACAAAGTATGCACCTAAAAAAGTTCTCAATAAATTACGCCCTCAAAAATTTCGTAATCAAATAATTTTAGACAGTAACGGTTAAATATTCCTTTAAGCTCTCATATTTTTCACATAGGATATACATGTTATGGTGAACGAGCATGAAAAGGAGAAAAATGCGGGTTTTTAGCCATCATTTACTACCAACACGCAGAATGTCTTGATTTAGTGAGTATAAACGTAACGTGCGAGCCTGTGTGGGATTCACGGAGGTGAACAATCAGGAATGCCAAGTCTACATAAAAGGATGGTGCAAGTTTTGCAAACGTTCAATCCTTAAATTTTTTCTCCTGCTTGCCATTTATTTAAAGGCTTCTTTTGCTTAGGATAGTTGAATAATGTACTGTATCCAGATTTACAAAAATTTTAATTAAACGACCCGTGTCATTTTTCTTCTGTGGGTAACTTTTGAGTTATGCATTTTTCACTAAGTGATTTTTTCTCAAAGCTGTGTCATTGTTAATAATGAATATTTGTATGTGTTTTCTGATAAACGTTTTGAAAATCAATCCTCTAAACGCTGTAAAGGGACCGGTCTCATGAGCTCGTGGCAATCACCCTCTCAAATTCAGAAGTCAGGGAGGATGTGCGAGCAGGTGTCGTGTCACAGGAATTTTTTTGTCAAAGCAACCAGTGCATGAGTAACATTTGTCTTGTGTAGTCAGGCAATTTAACTTCGATGAGCTCTGAGAAATAATTGAAGGAGAAATCAAGCTTGTGACACAACGTATAATAACAACACATCACACGTAACAACACACAATTTAGGCAAGTAAAAAATCAGCATTATGATTCAGACTGTAACTTTTAGGTGAACACATTACTGTGAGATGAAGTGAAGTATGAAGTTCTGAATGTCGACCTCAATTTTAAAGTATTTCAGTGGTCAACTTGTAGAGTATCATGTTATTTGAAGTGAAAAAATTCTACGTAACGTTCGAAATCAGAATTTCAAGAGCTTTTTTAAATGAGTTAAACGTTTTTTTACACAAGTATATTTGAGTTCCTGTAGTATCATTTTCTTTGTGAGCAGATTTTCAAGACTATTCTTTGTAGTTTTGATGACGTTATTGCCGATGCATTGGAATAGTTCTGCCGAGAAACAACAAGACTTCGACAGCAAGAATCTCGGAATGTGAACCCAAAATAAACACGATAAAATTCACGGGTGATATTTGTCAACGTAAATACAGATTTTCCCGTTGACAAGCATACATCTTGCTATTTTTAAAGTTGAAGAAAGAATAACCTGTACTCTGATTTCAGAGAATTGATTCATTTTGAGAATTTAATTAATGAAAGTTTACTAGTAGGACACACTCTCGGAGCGTTAGGGAAACTGCACTGAGTTGAGCACCAAACTGTTGACAGTAGAGGCTGTTTCATGCTGCACATTCTATGGAAAATAAGCTTCTCTGAAATGTCTTTTATCGACGAACTTTACCTCCGGTTTGAGCAAAGTTTTTAAATGACCTGAAAGTTTAAGCGAGCTCTAACTTTCCTCTCACTGTCCTCTTCCAAATTTCAGAAGTTTGAAACGGGAGCCTGTTTTTTATCAATGAACATAAATATCGTCGTGTCAGAAAGAGGATGGCGAAATTTTTTGCAGGATTTACTTTCACTCCTCCCAAAGCTTGTTAAATTTCTTGCAAGTCGGTTACCTGGATCTAAAGGACGAAAATTGCAAAATTTCTTCGCGAGATTTCTTGAGGAGAATAATTCGTGCTCCAATAAGGCACAAAATTGGATGATAGCTGTGAGCTTGAGCTCTGGTCTTCCTACTCATATGAAATTTTCCTGAGCAACGAAAACTTTTGATACAAATTCGCTTCTTTGGAGCTTCTGAGCGACGAGCCCCGATCAGCCGAGGGATATATCAAATAGGAAAGATGTGTCGGAAAATTTTAAATTTCACATGTAAAGTTTTGTTAGTCATTCTTAAAAAATAGAAAACATTCATGTAAATCACGATACCTATCAGTATTTTGTCACTGACTGAGAGAATACAATTTTTCGATATCGAAAATCATCAATTTTTTCATAGAAGCAATCTACAGTTTGATGCAAATCATATAATAATTAAGTACATCCATCAAGTCTCCTATTCAAAAGTTTTTAAATTTTACTATTATAATTCCGGTACCTCCGGTTTTGAAAGAGCTAGCAGGATAATTGTAAACTATCATAGACATAGAAAAGAATACGATCAGAGTATCGCGAACAATGTCTCCAGAAAATCAATAAAATATCCCCTACTGATTGCATCATCGACCATGTCCACGCTTGCAATCTGTCTGGGCATTTCGGTAAAAACCCTTGACAATGTGGCATCATTGACTGGCACTTCTAATTACCATTACCCTGTAAAGAATCATCGAAGTGATCAAGGTAGGTACCAGCAATCAGAGCGTTATTCTCTGGGCTGGCACTGCGAAAAATCGTGCTATTGCCTATTGTCCAACTGCCAGCAGTGCAAATGTTCAGCGTGAAGAGGCGCTATTTCGCGCAGCCACACTGCATTCTCGGCTGCTGTCTCAGGTCCAGCGTGTTCTTGCTCTCACTAGAATATTACTGCGCTGAACTGCTTTGTTGAGCCTTACTGTGCTGTTATGAGCAGACTCTGTAGGTGTGTTTACTGTGTAATTAGATGTCAGCCTTTTGCTACTGAATCATTGTGATTTTGGGTGTTGTATTGGAACGTTTAATTTTTAATTGTAATGCAGCTACTTGAGCATAAATTCTAAACTAGACATTTTGATACAAATTCTCAGAATCTTTTTGAGTTAAGTTAGTGCGATAACAGGCACCATGAGTGATGTGAGTGAGCATCATTGAACAATTCGGCTTCTGAATTATAAGTATTCATTTTTTGTCCAATCACTGTTTTTATTCATGAGTTTCTCATTGGAATGATCTAATCGAAAGTCTGTATATTGAATCTCTTTAATTGCAAATAAGCGCATACTAAAAATGTTCAATATACCTCCAATTCTTCAGATTTTTTAATTAACTGAAAAAATTGATTTGAAGGCCCGTTTTTCATTATCACAGATGAAAACATCAAATTGCCAAAATTTACCCATTAATTTATACCCCTGTGCACTGGCACAGCACAGGTTTGAATATACTGTCGCTCGTGAGGATCGTTGATGTTCCTTTCTAAATTACGTTACTCCTCGTCTCCTAAGTTAATATTAATGAAGCGATGCAAGTGTTCATCGAATTTGAGAGGCGCAAACACGTCAATTAGCATCTGCTATCAAGAGGGTGAAATTGATGTCACGACTTCCCAGCAATTTGTTAACTTGAGCTCGGGAAGCTGGCAAATTGTTGTTGTGTCCGCTCCATTGGATCCAATTTTGGAACATTTATCATGGGGTTCATGTTTACTCGGGTTCTGGGGGAGACGATGCGCTTGACGTGTGACAAGTTATGAATAATTTTTGCATCTTTGCCACACTTTGTGGTTATTAATTTTAGGTTCAAAATAACAGCCGTACTTTCTGCATAATTCGACTGAGTTGTAAATGACTTTTTCAAAATTTGCAAAAATTTTACCCAAGGCATCTAGAAATATTTCAAAAAACATTCTTTTTAAATTTATTTGTTTCAATATTCAACAGGTAACTACATAATCTGGAATTCATTGAATCTGATCTTAAGTTTTATTTACGTTATTAATTCCTCTAGTTGCACTAATTATGTTGTAAATGTTCTGATTAACTTGGTATAATTCCTTTTCATGTTTCTAACTCCGGTAAACACTTTTGTGCCACCATTATTTATGTAGGAGAAATAAAAAAATGTGTTGTGGTAAAATATTTCATTTTCTTACAGCTCGTTATTTGGTATACTAGTTGATACGGATGAGTAAAAAGATGGTTCCAAATCTCGATCTCATAGTGTTAGACGCAGAATTATTTAAATCCAACCCTTTTACTTGCAACATTAATCCCTGATAAAGTAAGTTTCCAAGGTCATATTTCAATGTAAGTGGGCACTGCTAAAACACAAGGTTGTTTTTAGTATGGTGTCACCGGTATTATATTTTTTATTACTTGTATTTAAATGCATTATCAAACTTAGATTAACGTAACAAAGGGAATGCATTTTTTCGTGCTTTGCTCTCAATCATTATTTTCGACAATTGAAATGGGTATTACGACATCCATGTGTGTACATCAACTAAGGATCTTAAGCCATTTTAGAAATGTTAAGATATTTCTGAAATCAATGATGGTTTTTGTACCATCTTTATTGCAAATGAACTGTTTCTCTGTTTCATTCCTTTCTTGAATTCAAATACTAATTCAATTCTTCATTGATTTTGTTGCAGTGATTAGTTGTTTTTTCTGAAAATTTGGGAACTAAAAATTTAAGTACACATATTTGAAAATCTAAACTAAATCCTATACAGCGCACCAAACCAAACCAATAGTGTTCATGGAAATAAAAGACTTCCTGATCACGACGAAGGCTGAGCTTAGTTAAAAAATCATTTGATGTTCGTGGCTAAATTGACCTTATGGATTCCAGATATACATTTTCATTCTTGAAACAAATGGTACCAAGATTAACAACAAGCTATGTATTTAGCTCAAGATAATCCATCATCATCAGAGGAAAAATTATAATGATTTTGAGAGGAGAATAGAAGTTCATCGTGAATATACCTTCGTAAAATTTTAGTGCGGGATAAAGATATTTTCCAAGGAAATTCTGATTACTGCTCGTCGTCCAATAATATTAATGTCCAAAGAAGCTCTGCAGTTACGTTATAATAAAATATTTGTGTATTGACAAATAATCAATGAATTATTCTGTGTATGATGTGGTTCAATTTATACCGAATAAGTTTTTGAAACATGTTTCTCGTATTCATGGTATGCAAAATATATGTGCGTATTAATTAAATGACTACTTTTCACACACTCAGTAGTGTAAATGGTAGGTTGATGTCTACTCAGTCGTGCTCGCTAGCAAAATGTGATGCGATCTCTTCCATTTGAGGTCATCACTATTCACTGCATTAAATTTCATCTGTAAAATAATTATACGCTTCATCCATTGGTGAAACTTTCAAAGTTAACTCAAAGTAGCAAGCCACGAAACATGTGAAATTATTATTTATTAGCTATACGAAATTCTGTCCATCATTTTCATTTTTGAATCGTATCAGAATGATCCTGTTATGTCTTCTCCATACTCAACCGTAAAGAGCTAGATAGAATACATGAATTGCATTTCCCTACATTTACCATTTGCGTATTTATACTACTTTTAATACCGGTGATAACCTGATTCCAGTGTATGAAAACGGTAGTTGTAATAACGATAATTGTAATAACGGTTATGCGAATGAAAAATTTAGACGTTGAAGTGTCAGTGTAAGTGGATATTTTAACATAATAAATGAATTCAGTGATTAAAATATACTTTACGGATCATTTTAATATTTGAATAAATATTATGGCTCATCAACTTAACATACAAATCTACTGTCCAAAACCCCAAATTTTAGTTAATTGATTCATCGCATTATTTCGGTAAATTTACGCTTGCAGCTTACGGTGTGTACATAGGTACTCGTAAATTTTTTCATATTTTATGCATTTTCCGCGCAAAATTTTCCTCTTATATAGGAAAGGAAAAATTTCTTCTCCGACCGTAAGTTTTCCTCGTCAATTTGGGAAATAAGTGGCTTCCAGCTCTACTCTCGCAAATTTCCAAGCAATTCTCAACTATGATCTGAAATATCACCCAGAGTGACTTATACGTGTAAGTTGATTGTTTCTTTGTTAGGGAACAACCTTATTCCTTTTTGATCTTAAGATCCAGAGCGCATTAAACTCCTGAATAACTTTATTGCAAATCACGTGACGAGCAATAGTGTTAAGCGGTTGTTAGTACTAAGGTTCATAAAAGTGCACACAAGAAATATATCCGAAACTAGAATCTTCTTGACGTACGTTTTCTAGCACTTTCCACAATTTTTTCTGTGCTGTCTTCGTGTACAACTTGAAAACCTTTATTATCAGATTAGACAACATATGAAACCAGTTTATAAATGACCTGATTTAGTTAATAGTACAATATATGTATATATGGGCGTACGGTCTGGCATCATAAAAATCTGTTTTTAAGAAATTAGCGTAGCTTCCTGAACAAATTTCATTTATTCAGTTTTAATGGAAAAACATACACCATTAATTGATAAATCGTATCATGTAGCAGGATATCTTTAGATCGAAAGTAGAAAATTAATATTTAGATTCGTTCGGACAACGAGGAGTTGATAAGATTCACAGTTGTGCTATTATCATTTCCATCATTCTTTTATGAATTTTTCTCAAAAACGCTATACTCCGTCATAAACATCTAAGCTCGCGTATTTCACGAAAAAGTGTAACAAAATGAATTTTACTTAATGCTGCATCCGTTTCGCCAACAGTATTGGATAATAGGAGACCTCGATTGCTCAGGGCTCATCCGAAGTTGATGAGAGGATCACGAAGCCCAGCTCTTAATTAGGGCTTATTTTGTGTGGGGCCCGGCGAGCCCGCCAATATGAGGCACGCTTCGTGATCGACCGCCCTCAAGCGCCAGTAATTATTGATGACCCAGTCGTGCCAGTATAGGTTCATCTCTTGAAACCACAGAGCAGGAATTCTCATTTTATGATCCTGAAAGGGTGCTGAAATTTTAAATCAAGAATTCTCATTTAAATTGCTGCGTATCATCAATTTGTTAATGCAAGTCTGCTGGACAAACTTTTTTATTCTTTGTTTGTTGACCTTGTTGACTGACTTTTCCATTAAATTTTCCCAGCGTCGTCGAAAGGTTTGTCTCAAATATTTGAAAATAATGACTTAGCTTTTTGGACTTTATTTATGTGAAGGTTTTCAAGTAAGTAGTACGTTTAGTTGTGCGGAATTCATTCAATGGGAGACAAACCCCAACAAAAAGCTCTGTAAAAATTGAGTATCCCAGTATTTAATTTTAGTGTGAACTTACTGGTTTAAACATGATAAGGATTATACTTTACAAATTCAATTATATTGGAGAATTTTAGTATGAACTTACTTAATATTTTTTTCAATTTTAGTATGAACTTACTAGTTTACAAGGCACTAGGAATATGCTTTAAAAATTATGTTGCAATGGGATGGTTCTTCTGTTACTAAGATAGTTCATCCGCTTGAGTGTACGAAACACTCAGTTATATTTGTTCATTAATTGTAGGTCACTGATTATGTAGAGATTTGTAATTTTACTTAGTCAAAAAATCATGCATTCAAACCACTAAGATTTGTTTTCCAGCCTAGGGAGACTGAAGTGTACGGTTTGATTACATTTGGCATTCAGAGGACAAAAGAATTTTAAAATTTAAAAGCAGGATCATGGGAGACTGAAACAAATCTACAAATAATTTAAAGGCTCATCTATAAGATCAACTAATTTGCTTTTTATTGTTCTCGTGTTTTTTTCCAATAGCGTTGTCTGGAATGAAATTTCCAGTAGCACAAAATAAATATTCAATTCATTGGCTCATAAATTTACATGAGATGTCATTGGAAGACAAAAACTGGATGCAATTGATATGCAAACAACCTCCATGACTTTGAAGAAATGGCCTGGTTCCACACCATTAGCTGTCGTAGTTTACGCGAGAGCCAAAAATAAAAATTCAATGGGAGAGGAAGAAAAAATCTTTCAAAGATCAGAAATGTTTCAATAAGAACTCAATTTTACATTCTGGAAGCACTTCGTGTATCTCAATAGGAAATGGCTCTTTTACTTTGGTTCTAAAATAGTTTGCAATAGATTTCACGAAACCATCAATTAAGATAGTTATAATTTTGAAAGATTTGACAAAATAAAACATTCAAAATATATTATCACAATTCAAACCTACAGAGAAAAATTAATATTCAAAATTCATCAGCTTGACAATGATATTCATCCTATGCAAATCTCCAGAACAGAGTATTTTCTTTCAGCGTAAGATTTGGAGCCTGTCTGCTAAAATTGCTGCCGTTTCCCTCCTTTACGAGCAAGAGACCCTGACTTCCCGCCTCTATAAAGGAAAATGAGCCAATCGGCGCAACTCCCCCAAGCACTGCTATTAAAATCAAGAAAACGAACGAGCCTGAAACGAAATTCGGGCGCTGATTCAGTCTACTACAAACTCCGAGGCACGTGCAAAAATTTACGTCCCTGCTCATTTAGAGTTTAGAACTCGAAACGATCACTTTTACATTTGTCGTGGGCCTTTCGGAGTTTTGCACTGTCACTGGATCCTCTAATCAAAAAACTCGCTCTCACAACGAACTAGTTTCTTCGCAATCCGCTTCAAAAGTCCTGCGTTGATAGGAGGCTCGCGAGGATGAAGCGAGCTGTAACTGTCGTGTTTTCGTAAGCGCCAAAGCGCCTGATGTTGACGCCAGAGAAGACCAAAGTTGAAATTAGTCCGTAAACTCGTTACGGCGCAATAGTGTGGGGACACTTAAGAATCCGGGCTCGTGTGGTACAGCATCGGCTTGTGTAGGACTTTGCGTGCTCCACTTCATGAGCTCGCTCAGCAAGCAGGTGAAGAAAGATTGTTTCTCCCATAAAAACCGTTCGGTGGAAAATATTAATGAAGAGTATACTCGTAGGAGAATAATTCATCTGTTGACAATATAAACGAAATAATTTTAGTGTTTAAGTATTTTATGAGCGTAAACTTGAATGTGAATACCTAGTGAGCTACATTTGTTTGCCGAGAGAGAAAACCTTTTCATGTTATTTCTTCAAAATGAAATTTTAAATGATGAAAGGCAACATCAGTTCATTGAGTAATGAACTGATCTGTTGAGTAAATTTACAAATTGTGGATATTGTTATTGAAAGCAGATCTAAATTCATATTTGAGGAGGGTTAGATTCAGGTATCATATAACTTTAATTTTTCGATTAAATAAGCTGATATGACGGTATTTGGCAGTTTCATACAACAGTTTTCTCCAGCTTAATGACTCGAAACATCATAGTTAATACTTTAACATTTTTTCGTTCATGACACTCTATTTACATAATTTCTTGTACGGCAGCATGAGACTGTAAACCAGTACTTGTGTTTGAACAAATTCGATTTCTAGCTATCAAAAACATTGACATTTCATCTTTCATTTCAAATTACGTTCCATTTTATCTCAAGTTTCATTTCAACTCTTGTTTCGGATTAGAATACGAAATTGACATGTTGAGTTCAAAATAGAAAGTACTCACCCGTCGCATTTTTTGATGAATAATTTCGCTGGACAAAGTTGCATAGTTTTATGTATTGCAATTGCGTTTGAAGAACTGTCCAACTCGATGAAGATACGAACATATGTACTCGTTTTGCAAATCGAAGATCATTTCTCTAGCGAAATGCTTTGAGCCATAGAAAGGCAACTAATATTCTGTACCATTTGTTCGTCGAAGGAATAGCGAAACTTAAATTTGAATCGTTGTTTGAAGTAATGCCTCGATGAGGCCACTGTTCCAGCACTTTTCCAACGTGAACATACTACCTTCAATGAGATGGTAGGGAATTTATGCATATAATTGATGAAGAATTTAGAAATTTTTAAAATCCTCCGAAGAGAATTTACGAGTTCAATTCATGCGTGTGAAGAAAATCCGCAATTGCTCGTCGGTGAATAATTATTCATTCTTTATACATATTTGATTTTACATTTTTCATGATTGCATTAAAGTTAACAAAGCTGTCTTAATCGCCCTTGAATGTCAAAAGAATGCTAGACATTAAATTTTTTAGAACATACCTATTGATGCAATGTCGCGAACTATTAAATTACTGTGAGAAATTTGCCAATAAAACAGCCAGCGGCTGGTGTGTACAATTTGCATGACCTTTGATTTTACATTTTATGCCTTTTAAAAACAGTGTATACATTTGAATGGCAGAAAATTGTTGTTTTAAGTCGATGCTCTTCGACTTCTTTCAGCTCCACAACATTCAAGTTGAGGCTTGTCTTTCCGCAAATATAAACGGTGATTTAAATTTTAGATTCAATGTCCAGTACATATGAGTTTGGAAAAATGTGCCGGAGCCAAGCAACTCTAAGGAATATTCACGCTCATGGAGAACGTTTTATGCTACTGTTGATGCTAGAGTTACGACTTTTAGCTCATAGTGGAAATAGGTCCTGGCCAAGAGTTAAGTGTCATTAACATTTAGAAGCTGCAGGATGGAAAATTTACATGGATCTGAATTTCAAAAACTAATCAGAACACGTGGGATTCTCGCCAATGTATTTCTCCCAGTTTCACCCATTAAGTGTTGATTGCATAGGATTTTATTATGTACATCGATTACCCTAAGTACATAAAGCACACTGAGAAACCTTTTTTCAAAAAACCGACTCACTTTTGTGTGTCAAGTTGTTACAAAATCGTTACAAAAAGTGTGTCAGCAATAAACATCAACAGTATATGTATTGTGACTCTCTTTTGTGTCTTTGGCTAATGCGATACTCATAGGTGCGTCAACTATGACACAATTAGTGTAACGATATATAGCGAAATAGTTCTGTAAATCCGTAAGAAGCGATAAATGCCCGCGTAAAGTACGACCAGGCAAGCGTGGGCTACGGTCGAGGGGTATAATTTGGGGGGTGTCAGTGAAGGTGAAATTATTGTTAAGGAAGGGCTCCAAAAAGAGTGGGGTTATGGGAGGGTTGAATGAGGATGGAGATCTAGTACGTACTGCATCAAACGTAAGAGACCGATTACAACATTGACATATAATATAGAGGAAAAATGGTAAAATTCATTAACAACGTGTTAGAAAACAATAGGTATTTGGTGTTGGAAAAGGGTTTAGACATGTGAGCGGAATAATACTAGGCTCCAGCGTGGGTTGCGCCTGCGACAGGTATACGTATCCTAAGGAGCGCGAGGCGCACAAGCGAACCAATCACAGATGTAGAATTTTGCGGGACTGGAATCCCGCATCGTTTGACGGGGACATATATAAACACAGCGGAAGAAAGGGGTGGCCCACTTCTCCGTTCTCCAAAATCAGTGTAGGACGTCAGCGCGGGGGCAAGATGTAGGCCCAGAAATCGTCGAAAGCGGAGGTGCGCAAGCGGGTTTGCGTATTAGAAATTGATTCAGGGAATAAGCGAGCTAGGATATTTTTCTTTTGTATTTCAAACAATGGTGAGATCCAGGATATTTTCCAGTTTGTTGGTTCTGGAATTTTTACCAGTGGGGGAGAATATGTTTGTCTTTTTTATCTTTATTTTGAATACTTTGTGAGGCAAAAGCCGGCTGGATTTCAAATACGCTATTTTGTAAAGTCGAGGGTGTCAGTAAAGGTTAACCTACTGCAATAATGAGTATTTTGCTGTCAATTTTAAATACGCGATAAAACGAATAACTATTTTTCAGTCGGGACGCAAATTAAAGGGGAATCTCCTGTCAATGCACTATTAATTAAAAGGGGTGTAAATTTTTGCAATTTAGCATTGTTGCTCAACCGTTAAATAACAGGGAATAAAACCTTAAGGGGAATGGATGATTCAAAGCTGTTTATTGTTCTCAGCCTCCTGAAAAGGGAACGATAAAGTTGTATGCCGATCGGACGCTCGCTCAAGCGTCAAGTTTTCGATGGAGGTTCCCCTGTGGTTGAGTTAGTGAAGACGATGGAGAGTCCAGGGAGTCTGTGGCCCAAAGAAGAGGCGAATGCTCGGAGCAATAAATAGGGAACCGGCTTTATGATTTATATACGTTCAGGGAAGTGGCTAGCTTTGCCGTGCAAACGTGTGGCAGTGTAATTCTTTTCTTTCTTTGCCGTGAGCGATACAGTGCAAGAAATGATGCCAGCATGAAATAAGCGGACGTAAAATTGCGTCAACGACCTCTTGCGGAAAATGCTTTAGTTTGAAGGCAGTTTTGAACATAACTTACGTGTCTTTCTTTGTGCTACGGATGCAATTTGGATTTGTGTTGCTCGTAATTACGTGTCTCATGCCGTTCCAGGTGTAAGAAATTTTCCTAGGATTGTGTTCAATAGATTTTGTTTTGCAATTTGCTTCGTGTGTTTTTGTGTCAAATCTGCGTGCGCAACTCATGTGTCCATTAGTAAACTTCAGTAAATTAAAACAAATGGGCTTCTTGCAGTAATCATTATCCCATGTTGATCAGATGTGTGCTGGTGTTGGCGCGTATTGAACAGAAACTCACTCTTTCTACTTTCCTCTGTCGTCTATTCCTTTTACTGTGTTTTTCAGCTCTGTTATTTTCTTTTTCCCCTTTTTCTAAGCTGAGGTTTAAATCCCCGAATTCCGAAGCTTACACCCATTTACGTTTCGTGACATTAGTGTGAGTCGATATTATTTCTTATAAATGTATCACGTTTTGAGACAGGCTACTGATTACACTATAACACATGCATTATTTAAAAATTTTAAGTAAAAATGCAAAGATCTTGAGGATTCTTGGGAGAAATATACTCCATCCACATAATCCAAATACAATTTTCTTTTCATCAGAAATTCTTTGACCGTTTGAAGCATGAAAATGTAATTTAACTCCTTCGACTGCTTACATATGAGGTCAAAGGAGAGACATCAATATGCATCAGGATTTCTAAGGCTAAGTCCAGACTGAACACGTTGGCGCTCACGCGTGCGAACACTTCACGCTGTCTCACGCTTTCATTTGAATGGAGGTGTCTACACTGCACGCTGATGCGCCCGTTCATCGAGAAGCATCGGTGGCAGGGTTGCCGATTTAGCCCGAGCCCTTTTCAATATCTTTTAGTCTTTAAAATTTTAAATTTATCCCTGGCTCGTTTTTAAACCCCTTTTGTACTAGTTTAACTCGTATTTAGCCTGTTTTGTTCATTTTCTATAAAAATTTAGTATCAAATTTAAGATGATGAAAAGAAATACATTCGGCAATGATTCATCAATTTCTTAATAGAGCTAATAGAATTACGATCGCGTCTTCCTCATAA
>JACJUY010003992.1:0-15401 GCA_014220935.1 Platorchestia sp. MABIK | reverse complement strand
TCCATCTATACTCCCTCCACGCACTGAACGCGCCGTGCTGCCTCAAATATTTCTCCCAAGTAATCCTGAATTTTGACAGAGATGCAGCGCCTGCACGCTTTGGTCTGCTTGCGCGCGTCCACGTTTAGTGTAGACCCTCTCAAGGGAATACATGTATTTGACATTGCAGCTACTGCCTGCGTACGCGCGCGTGAGCGCCAACGTGTTCAGTCTGGACTTAGCCTAAGACTAACAGTTTGACAAGCACAGGTGCGCCAAAATTTCTCCCAGTACAACCGCAGTAGTGAATTCGTAGGGCATGGTTTGCTCCAAGAAAAATTTGAGCTCGAGAACGTTTGTTTGCAAGGAGGAAAGAAATAACTTCTTCAAAATGTGAGAACAATAACAACACAATGATGACTAAGGTGCGTTCACACTACGAGCGGAGCGAGCGAAGTAGAGCTGCGCGGAGCGGAGCGGCAATAATGCTTGTACACGTTCGAATGCAAAAACTCTCGGCTTTTCACACCACAAGCGGAGCGGAGCAGCGAGGAGCAGAGCGGAGCGGAGCGGAGCGCTCGGGAAATTCGTTGGGATTTTTTGACGCTCGCGGCGAGCGTTTCTCTTTGGCTCCGCCTTTGGATCGTCATATCTTACAGGGGCAGAATTGTCATTTGATTTCAAAAAGTATAAGATATACCTAATAATTTGTTCAACTAATCATATAGAAGGTATAACTGATGATGTAGCATGTAATATTTTTGTTTAATTCTGCCCATATGGGTTCATTAAGCATTTACTTCTTTTTTCTTCGGCTTTTTCTGATTTGTTAATTTATTATTGCTTCAATTTAAGGAATCTTTTTTTATTTTCCTTGTTATGTAGTTTTATTTTTATTTTGTAATGCTGTGCATTTTATTTTAAAATCTTGCTAAAGGAATAATTATGTGCGATTTTTATTAAAATTTCAATAAAGTTTAAAATGGGAGGAAAAGGAGGAGGAGGCCTCAATGAGTGTCTGACACACAATAAGCTGCAAAATATTATGAGCTTAGGTGATTTTTTCCAATACTAACGGAAAACATTTCAGTGTTTTGAGAATTTTTCGGGTAGGACAAGTCAGTATTTGTCAGAATTTTTCACTTAGCTTTCTTTGGTACAACCCTGAATTTCTGAAGGGAATTATTTTACCTGCACTCACCCTCAAGTCACCACAAGACGCTCCTTTATTCTTATTGGCCTACGAAAACCTGTCATCCTATAAAGTTATACAGCCTTTGTGTTAAGACTTTAATTTTGCTTGAACTACTTTGGTTTACATGTATCCTCAATAATCCGTACATACTCTAAGAATTGCGATTCATCTCTCCTCAGTGCTTCGAAGAGATAGTGGTATTCTCCACAGCTATCTCTCCTCATATTGATGGGATGGACCCAGTATCTCCGTTTCTGGTTCTTGCTGTCGAGCTATAGGACCGTACTCGCGAAATCCTCCTTAGCGACTGATTCCTGTGGACGTCGCTCTGCTCAGCTTGCATGTGAGCACACGCTCCGCTCTGCTCCGCTCCGCGCCGTGCCGCTCCGCTCCGCGCCGCTCCGCTTGTAGTGTGCACGCACCCTAAGGGGAAAATGTAATTCAATGAGCGTGTACTATTCCTAATAGTTACTGACTAGTCTGCCTAAAATTCAATTATGATAGTTTGATGTCCCTTTTCTATTTTTACCGCTGAATAATTTATCAAAAACAGTGAATTAGTATTGCTCCTACTAGTAGTAGAATAATAATGCACATGTTGTTCCTAAGTCAAGGAGTTCCACTGAATTCTAATCCAAATTGAAGGCCACTTCGACTCCTCCCTTCAGATGTCCTCCATCAAGCGCAAACTTCCATTCCTAAAGCAGAACAAATTATACAAAATCACACAGATTTCGTTAGTTCACTAAATAAATACTCAAATTAGATTTAAATTAGTATCAAAACTGAAATAAAGCAGTTGGAAGCAAATTTATATGATGGTTCTCACTCAAGGAACCAGAATCCTACAGTTTCTTTATTGATCAAGGCGACTAGATTTTTTGCACTTTTCTCTTTATTTAAAAACCGATGCTTATCAACTTTGACAGACGGATAAAACGAATGAAAAAAATAGGGGTCACCCTGCAGAAAATTTTCGATTCACTTCATAGAAAATGAGTTACGGCACAGAAAAAGGAATATTGGGAGGGGGGGTTACGGCATATCCTACTTCTACCACAAATTTAAATCTAGAAACCTAAAACAAGTGCCATCTGAAAGACAAACATTTGGGCCACAGTTCTGGGGTAGGAATGTTTGAAATTCGTTTTGGTTTCGGAGATATTATGAATGAAAAACCATTTTCGAAAAATTTCCGAAAATCTCGATTTTTTTTACCTTGACGTTCTCCCGTTTTTTACCTAATTCGAAAATCTCAAATTGCTACCTCGGGGCTGTGGCCCTATTATTCTTCTTTTAAAATAACATTATCTCGACTCTCTACAACAAACATTGTAAGAGGAGTAGCATTTTGCATGAGGAAAGTTTCAGGTTTCCACAAAAGCGCAAAACAGAATGACAGTTTCACAATAAAACACTTGGTTTGTTCGTAAAAAATTTGTTGGTGTCATTGTTTTGTGTTTATGAATGAAAAAGTTTCAAAGAATTTGTTATTCAACAAGAAAAAAGTTTTGTAAAAAGTTTTTTCTTTACAATAAAAACAGCTCTTCCTCACCGCCAGTCCACCCCATAGCGAGCGTTCTATTGCGTGCACGCCTGTAAAATTTATTGTGGATGTTTAGCACACGTATAGCTTCAATTTAAAGCAAATCAATTTTTTAAAACGTTTGGCCAGAAAAAGGTTTACGGTGTCCTTAAGCGAAAGTATATACTTCCGGAAATACTCCACGCTTACCCATTCTGGGCTATCAATGCGACGGTCCGAGGCACTACCCAAATTCCATGTGAAATTTACGTTCTAATTTGTTCTTCGAAGTTTATTGTCAAGTGGCAGGTCCTTCTTCATCCTGATACCGGTGACTACTTGATACCGGTGATAGTTAAATCATAGTAGTTGTGATAACGGTAATATGGGTACAAAATGTTGACGTTGAAGAGTTAATTTGTAAGCACACGCATAGGTTTCATTATAGCTGTCATTAGTTGAATCAACGTTTGAGATAAAAACGCTTCTGTTAGTGCCCACCCACTTTGACAAGTGGAAATAATCAGCCTATGTTTATGAAAAAATTTTGAGGGATTAATTCGTAGATGAAATTAATAAGACTGAAAGGGTGACGTGGTAGAAATTCTGAACTCTCTTTATATGCTCACTTACGAACTAGGATACCAGGTCACTAGATCAGGAGAAAATGTTTCACCACATTCCAAATTCTTGATATTTCTTGCATGAAAAACGTTGGCGGAGTCAGGAATAAGAACATGATTGATGGATAATGCTAACCAAAGCATCTTACAACACGAATTGAGCAATTCGTGAAATTGACTACCTAAATATTGCTGTCCCAAAGTACTTCCGGACATCACTCGAGGCTACAACAAACAAAAGTATTATAGTATCGTATTAAAAAACATTAAATGACACGAATAAAAGCATTTCAGACAGGCAGCCAACCGAACCAGCGACGTCGCTCACAAGCGCGGCGCTGCGTGTACCAAGCTGGTGCAGCCCATGTGAAGTACCAATACTTAAGTCCTATTAAATACACTATTACAAGTTAAGCGCGCGGATCTGGGTCCAAGTATTGCCGTTCCTACGTCTTCAGAAGTTACCTAATTGTTTGCGCACGGTTCAATTTGTCCGATTGAAGCGAACAGGTCGGGATGATAAATGAATCTGTCGCTCGGAGTTGCTACGTATTGAATTCAGCTGGGGTCATGCTTCTTTTCACAGAGCTCAAAAGAATGATTTCCATGAACATATGAATTTCCAGTTTTTATAAGTAATTTTTAATATATTTTAAACCATCAATTAAAATATTGTTCAAATGTCACCTAGTCTGAATTCTTCGAAGCCACAAATATTATACTTGTGCATATGTTATCAAATGAATATGGGAAATTGTGAAATATTAGTTTCTTATTCTCATCGATGTACCATAGTTTTTTGTTCTTCTTCTGATGATCAACATAATACAATCAGAACTCTTCATATACAATATCAACATATACAATCAAATACAACATATACAATCCCATACAACATATACAATATTAGTCATGTGAGTAAACGCTGCTTCGAATAGAACGGAATTTGGCATCGGGAGCGAGACGAGCGGTCCACCGACAGGCGGTGGCCCAGTCCCAAGCTCTCATACAAAAATCATTCACGGACAATTGAGTAGAACATTTGAGAAAATAACATTCTCAATTACCGTCGTTGTTCTAACCCCCCAATCACCAGCGTACTTATTTGTACTCAATCTAACACCCCTTTCAAAGCATTTCAAGCATGTGTGCAGCGTCTCAAGTTTTAATTATTGTTTTTTTCTCATTGTCAGTAAAATTACACTGCGTATTTCCTAGATTTTTATAGGCCCAGGAATCAAAGTTACTTCAGATCGGGGAATGTTTTTATTCGGCTTGTTATTACATTCATAATTCCTAGCAAGACCCGTGGAAATTCCACAGACAATGTCATCAAGAAGCTTGGTGGACCCGTAAAAAATTCGATCAACTTTGCTTAACACATTTTAAAATACCATCTTCTAACCTAACATATTCTAACCTATCTTGTCCTAACCTAGGCTAACCAAATCTATCCTACCCTAACCTAACCTGTTCAATCCTCACCTAACTTTGTCATCGTTAGGCCAGGTGGACCCTTGAAAAAATTTGGTGAACATTACCTAACAAATTCTGACATAACATATTTTAACCTAACCCTTCTTAACATAACATATACTAACCAATCCTATCCTAACCGAAGCTATCTGATAATATGGCAAACATAACAAAACAGTGAATCCGTGAAAATTTTCATCAGCATAACCTAACCAATGCTAACCTAACCAATCCTAACGTAACATATCCTAACCTATCCAATCCCAACAAAACCTATCTTATCCAACAGATCAATGCATGTGAAGGCGATCTTTTAAGCGTATTGATATATAGACTATATAGTCCCCTTTTTTGAAATAAGAAAAAAGGCGAAATAAAATAGAGGCCTAGAGAAGTTAAAAAATTCAATTTCTCTATAGTTGATGAGGTGGAGTGCATACAGCTTGTCAAAATTACATAATAAAATATGACAAATTACGTGACACGTTATTATTCACAGATACGCTCATCACACACTTTTTGCTTGTGCGTGTGACGGGCTGACAGACGGACGGACGGACGGATAGACGAGGCTCCTATTTTAGCAGAGATTTTAGGGCCTATATGAAAAGCACTTAGTATTTGAAATTTTTTGTCATCTCTGAAAGTTATAAAATTGAATATTATGATCAAAACACTAGAAAATTCAAATGTAATTGTGATTAAAGTGATACGGGTTATATAAAAAGATAAAGGATACATTTTCACAAATTTACGTTACGAAAATTTTAAATTAAGAGAAAATTGCTTCGTTTTCGTTAGGCACCGGATTATTGCAATTATGAAGTGAAAGAAAATTACGTCCTTTCCAATAGGCACCAGAAGAAAGTTAAAGTATTCGAGTCACAAAAGCCAGGAAAATGCTGACGCCGGGGACAGTAATTTCTTCAAAAATGCGACAAAGCGAAGGGAAAATGCATGGGAGTTAATAAGCGATTTAATTAGTGTTGAACGACCTAACTCTATTTCAGTAGTAATACACAGTCACTGTAGGTAAGCACAATATAGGACTAAGGAATATGTATATAAACATGGAGGAAAGCTCCAGGCGTCGGTTAAAGGTTAGGTAGGCCTTCTTATTGTCGAAATAAGATATGCTTTTTACTTTGTTTCGGACCAGCTTTTTTTCGGTTCACTGCTGTCTTGCTTATCATCACTTCGATTTCTTTCTTCAACTTTTAGCTTGTTTCATGAATTTTTTCTGAACCTAATGTTTCTGTGCACTTAGTGCAAAAATTCCGTCTTTTCTGCCATGTGTTTAGGTATCAACCTGTTGCTGCGCTACGTGTGTTGATGCGTAAAGTCACCTCAAATTGCCTGCGTCGTCTTGTGTGTAAATTGTGTCTTCTCGTGCGATAGCGCAATAACAGTTGTTACCTACACACATAGCGTGCAGCAGCTAAAATGCCAACCAACTATGAATATTTCAGAGCGTAATTGGGGTCTACACCGGCAAGCCATCAGCACACAGCAAATTGAATTAGCCTTTTGAGAAGCAATGGAATGAATCCTCTCAAGAAAGGAAGAAGGGCATCGTTTGAAAGCATCTTGTATCAACACAGGTTAAACACATTTGCGTTGTACTTATGAATAGCTGACACTCTCTGCAAATACATCAGGCACTCGTTGCAACGTTAACATGATAAGCGAACGCACCATCCTTGGGGCTAAAGCTAACGAGTTATGGGAGAAATTCACCCATTACCAATGACAACTTTTAGGAATCACGATGACTAAATGTCGCGAACAACGCAGTGGTATCAACATTTTGGTATTAGGGATCCAAATTAGGACGGTCAACACAGGCTGAATCACGTGAGTCTTTAATGATATTGGAGCTCATGCAACGATATCATCACATATACGTTTTTTGCTCATTAAAACAGCGCAAGCTAGACAACAGCAGAAAATTATGAAAAACATCGCGTCCTCTGTGTTTCGATGCTTAGGAGTGAATTTAAGTGCGCATCAAAACAAGCGTGATTAGAGCTATAGGCCGAGTGGAATAATCACCTACACAAGAAAAAATGGTGTTAATTTAAACGACCATCACGAAAATATGCTAGCCATAACATGCCGAACATTTTGAAATTCATTGTGTTCCCAGCTTTCAAATCGGAATGTTGATTGTTGTCTTCCGGTTTTTCTTTGAGACTTTTCACTATTGTGTAATGTTTTTTTTGTTTCTGTTTATCGTCAAGATTGAAATGCAAGGATCACTCACACAGCGCTTAATAATTTCGCAGCTTGCTTCTGCTTTCGTGAGTTTTTCACGTCATTGTGTAGCATACGCATAACGTAAGCTGTAACTTTTCCAGAGTCCCTTACAAATTACTTTTTTACGCATTTGTGCGAGCTGTCTAAGGAGATTCATCACTCACGTTCTTTATTAAGTAAAATAACTTAAACTTGCCAGTTCGTTGTTTCTCACACGTGAAATCAAATTTCGACACAATCGGTCTTCCTCTCTCTCATTTCTCTGTGAACCTTTTTTCTTCAATTTTCTCTTCTTTCCCTGTCGAAAGATTCGAATTCCTTCTTCGGTTCGTAATTCTCTTACACAAAAGTAAGGTCGCTCTGAAGGTACCGTGACCGAGCCAGAGTGAAATCTATTGAAGTTATCTAAATGATTTCCACAAAATCCCTATATCATGTTTTGCACTTAATAATATGTTGTTTTATGACCCTAATATTGTGTTATCTTCATAAAGGAAAACGCGTTATGTTTAATACACAGATGTGGTGAAGCATGACACCTTGTGATTTCAGAAAGTTGTGCTAAGTAATCATGTTTGTGCTAAGGTAAACTGCGTATTTTTAACGTAAATCATATCAGATTGGATGCATTACAGGTATTATTTTGATGTGTATAGGGCTCTCTCGATTGTATATGAAGACCACAATTTAGCAAACTGTGCTAGTTTGATATTCTATTATCTGTTTTTCTATTCTTTTTTTGCGTCTTCATTCAGTTTTGAGAGTTCATAAAATAAACTACTCAAAATAGTTATGAATAACATGTGTGATCTCAATTTTAATTCATAACGAAAATATTTGTAAATGAATCGTGTGATTTCTTTCACATTTAGAGTGTGTTCGTTACTTCAGTAAACATTTTTCAAGGGTTCGTGCAACTTTTTTGAAGAGAATGTTTTTTAAACGGGAAATTTTGTGATAAATTAAAGAATTTGTTTCGAGTTTATGTTTTCAAGCTTAATACTTCTTTATTACATAACCTAACACTGAAACATCTTAGTACTGCAAACTGAGAGGCTCTTAATTGTCGTCTTTTTTTAACTTGCTATTCCTTCGTTACACTCTCTAATTCTGCATCCCAAATCTTGCTGCGGAGTGCGAGGATGACATTCTCTCAGTATGTATCATATTAGCGTTAAATTTTAACGAACCAACTATTACAACTCTTCGCAACAACTTTTCAAAAATTTGATTGAATATGCGTTTTTCTTTTTTTGGAGGACTTTATTTGAGTTAAGTGATGAGTTTTAGATCTTGCAACAAAGTTTCCTTCATTATTTTGCACCACATAATATTCAATATTCCCTTTATGGGCTGGAAATTGACGCGTACTGCAGAGAAGGCTCTGCTGAGAAAAATTGAATACAAAGTATGATCAAAGCCATTGAAAGCATGCGCTGAGGGAAGCCATTATTGTATTCTTAGGGGGAAAACGACGTCGTCGGTCGCTTGCCTCTGTACTCTGATGTGAAGACCATATTGCGTCCCCTCCCGCATATTGTAGGTGCGGGAGCAACAGTTATTTCAAATGTTTTTTACGAACTAAGTGTGCTTTCCAAAATGCTTTTGGTGGGCAATTATTCATAAATTTTAATATGATGAGGCTCAAAAAAATAAAAGTTATTAGAGTATCGTCTCTCTGTCATGGCAACCGAAACAATCGCTGGGCTGGTTTTTCAATAATGAAAATGTTTTCGAACAGAAGGCATTGGTGGGAATTTGCTGAGAAAGGTTGGTTACTTCAGTTTCTATTCGTTGACTGACAACTGAACAATTTTAAATATTTATCCATGTTAAGATTTTTATTTTAACTCAATATCCATAAAAAATTATTCATTTTCAATATTCATAATGATTTGAAAGTTATTGCGTGATGAAAAGTTAAAGTTACTTACATTTTCATTCGCAAACGATTGCAATATTGACACAGCTGACAATTTTTTTTACTCGTGAGCTCCTCAGGCAAGAGACAAGAATAATATGCAGGTCAGTGGAAAAATACAGAAAATATTTCCATTTATTTACTCACTAGAGTAGAAAATATGTGTACTGAGCAGAGGGAAACGCACATCTTAGCTAATTAGTTACTTTTTATGGGTAAAGAACGACAGCGAAATCTGCATTATTGTGCATGCAAGAATATGATCGAGACTCATCTACGCTCGCTTAACACTCCGAATGTTATTTTTTTTGTTTAAATTTACAGGAGCTTCGGGATTTTCAAATTTGCTCTATCTAGATGCCTGGAATTGTATTCCCAGTAGTATCGTTCACAGTTATAAAATAATTACTTTTGCAGGCGGGTGTAGTCAGTGTTCTCTAGAGAATAGAAGGCGCAGAGAAAGTGCTTAGCAACAATTAAACATAAAATAAAGAAGTGTGCGCATTTTCCTCAATCAGGCGGAGGTTCGTAAGTGTGAAGACATGTAAAATGTTCTGTAGTGCTTCAGGTTATTTGCCGTTATTTAGCACGTCAATGGAATGAGTGGTATAAAGGCATCTTCTACTTTACTTTATAACTCACCTAAATTAGCCCTTTGTCACGCACCCAGCGTGAATTTGATTAACTTGTCCCTGAAATCATCCTCGAAGAAGTCCTGCCTTAAAATTTTGCACTCTTAAAGTAATCAAAGACGTTAAAGAACGCGTCATTAGAAACCCAATGAAATCATTGCCGGAGCTAACCTGAGGTTCAAAGTGGAAAAACAAGAAGAAAATTTTCAAAAGGACTTGAACTTCTTACCATACGAGATTCGGAAGCCTCACCAACTCACACCCTCCATGGCAAATATGACTGGCTGAACGAAAAACGATTCTAAATGATTTCAAGGAGGGTACGCTCATAGGTTACAATATGTTTTCTGTTGAGAGACTGTTATTTTTTGAGGCCAAAATATATTTTCAGAATGTCGTAATGGCAAAAAAGTCGCTAACAGACTTTTCTGATTCCCAAAGAATAGTCTCCTGACGTCGAAAACCGTTTTCAGTTATGGTGTGGACTATAAACATCAAAACTTGGAAATCTTTCATTTTGAGGGCGAAGGTAAGCACAAATTCGTTCATCAAGTGAACTTTGACTTCAAAGCTAAAGGAAGATAACAAGCATTTGAAAACAAGCCGATCACTTGTTAAGCGGACAGCGGCACCCTCCTAGCAACAAAACTAGGCATAAAAATTGTGTCAGAACTATTTTTCTTATGTTTTTGAACAGGCAAATGGGACCCTTTTCATCCTCAGATCTAAACCCAATTCATTTTTATACTTCAACGGATGTGAAGTCTCAAGCCGTGGTTCTTACCGCATCATCTTAAGCTCTCTTGCGTTCCTACGGAGAGGCTAGGGAGAAAATTCATTAAGACTTGCTGCCAAATGCGGCAGGAAGTTTCCGAGAAAATTTCGAGCTCGAGATTCGGGAGAGAAAGAGGAAGTAAATTATTTCGGTACAGAAAGATGAAAATCGTAATTGAATGTTAAAACTGTTAGCTAGCTCTTTTCTTGATGTAAAATGAATGTTTCTTATTCGAATGTTAGCTTGAGGTTGTTAACTGAGCACCCAGTTTGTTTGATTCATTAAATTATCACAACCAAACGCTTCCTGATTTACTAATAGCCGTCATCGTAAGGGTCTCAAAGATTCTAGAAACGCACATTTAATTCGTGACTTCCAAAGTTTGTTTGTTTCTAAAAATTGTGAATCATGTATCCAAATAATTAGACACTTGTGTATATTTTTCATAAGTTATAAAAACTGGCACATTGAACATATTTGAAATTAGATCGTCTAACCCTCAAAAGGCCTTAATTTCATTTCGCTTTTCGCTCATGGTTCTTCTAATTTTCTCAAGGATTTTTGCAAAACTCGAGCGAAGGCTGCGTTGGTCGTTGACTAGCAATATTGGATTTCATAGCTTGTGTATGCAGCACTCTGACCCGTGCGCTCCATCCTTTATTGAAGGCTGGCCTGGGACGAGATGCGTGCTATCGTCGTGTAAACATGATGTAGGATGCAATATGAGGGACGAGCGTCCGTCAATTTCACGGATGATGGTTGGCTTGTCGTACACCGAAACTGAACGCGTGTCGTATGCTGAAACTTAACGTATGTCGCACACCGAAATTGAACGCATGTCGCAAACCGAAACTGTACGCGTATCGCGCAAAAACTGAATGCATGCCACACGCCGAAACTGAATGCATGTCGCAAACCGGAACTGCACGCGTGTCGCACACCGAAACTGAACGCATGCCACACGCCGAAACTGAATGCATGTCGCACGCAGAAACTGAACGCATGTCGCACGCAGAAACTGAACGCATGTCGCACGTAGAAACTGAACGCATGTCGCACGCAGAAACTGAACGCATGTCGCACGCAGAAACAGAACGCATGCCACACGCCGAAACTGAATGCATGTCGCACGCAGAAACTGAACGCATGTCGCACGCAGAAACTGAACGCATGCCACACGCCGAAACTGAATGCATGTCGCAAACCGAAATTAAACGCAAGTCGCACACCGAAGCTGTACGCGTGTCATAAAAGGCTCGTTGAAAAATAACCTCACGCTGTATACGTCTTCGAAAAAATCTTTCTTGCGCAAAAGACTAGAAACGAAGAAGTGTGTCGGTGATAAAGAGTTATAATAATAATGGAGGCGTAAATCTCGACTCGCATCTTGGATGCATTCTACTCACAGGTTTCGCTTCGTTTATTTGATGTAAAAAATTTCAGTGATCAATTGACAATTAGTAATTCAACGCATGATTAGGTTGAACTAAATGTCACTGATTCATTCTCATACTATGTTTACTATTGAGAAACAACAATGCAGTTTAAGAAGAAGTTGTCTGAGCTTAAACTGAAATTGCTGATTCATTCGGAAGTTCAGTCGTTGAGACACATAGCCAAGCAAGTGATGCTTCCTTGGAGTTTTTTAACCATAGTTAAGGGCACTATTTCTCCTTCAAGTAGGATAACGTAGCATACACTCTTCCCAAACCTTACGGATGTAGAGCTAAGCAACACTATCCGAAATATTATCAGTTCATCCAAATCCAAATCCACATTATAAAAAAGGGTTACCAACAAGCAAGTCACTCCGTGTTGTGCTGACAGTTTTGCTTTCAAGATATCATGTTTCAGATGTGAAGGTACAGTCACCCGATACTTCCACATGGCCAATAACTTATTGATTCTAAATAAGTATTAGCTCAGTCATTGGCTCGGCAGGATCGTTTCAGAATTCAAAATTCGTTCATATTCAAGAAAATTCTAATTGAAAACATTCATCCAATTTTCTAGTTTCAAATTGTTATGAACGATTTGCAAAATTAATGTCTGATGAAGTCATTTAGGAGCCACGGCAATCGACGATGTAAAACGTGAAGTTATTTAATGTAAAAACTTAAAACATACTTGTTTTTACTTCCATTTAGAACAACATACGGTTTCATGTTTTTTATTTTATAGACGTACGTTGTTATGATCAAGAATTTGATACACTGAAGAGTGGCAAAAGTGGAAGTGATAAAATACTGGTTACCACCAAAATGTAAACCAGCATAACCTTTTAATTCAGGCACAATGATAAATCTTGGAAACTGACACCACAGTCAATTTTAGTTGATGATGTAAGGTGAAAATGTTAGTAGAAATTTTCATTTTATGGTGGGATTGGTCAGCGAACAAAGAAAATGCATCAAAAACCGAGTAGTCATTGCTAAGAAACTGATTTTGTGGCTGTTGAGTGTTTGATTTGCAATGTAATCACACAGACTAAGCTGATCAAAATATTTAAGTAGATGATGAGCTACAATTATTTTGTTTCGTGCACGGGTAATTTGGAAAAAATGGAGTAAAAAATAGACTGACTGACATAAACTTTTTACAAATCTGCGATGCTACATACGAGAACTGTCGGGCTTGATACCTGTATTACTGTTGTGAAAACATAAGGACATTTCCAGTTTGTGCCATCGTCCTGACAGTCATCTTAATCAGTTAATCGGAGCTTAAAAATTTAAATAAAACGATCTCAAATGGTATTCCTAATGTTTTCTTAAATTTTATGCTCTATGCACTGCGGATTTATTCAACATAATGTATCACAAATTCTTTTAAACTTATTCCCACCTATTCCCACAAATTCTTCAATGTGAGGACCATTGGGAGAAATTTAAACATTATCGACACGGAGTACGATGGGCTAAATGTAAAAAGTTAACAAAGAAAACCGTACGTTCTCTATTCCACAATTCTATTACTTGCATTTATTCTAGTAATATGCATGAGTTGAGAAAAATACAAATCAGTAACTGATCTACTGCCATCAGTTAGGAATTCAGGCAGTGGAAATCTGTGGCCTACAAAAAGAGCTATAGATTTCCAAGCTGAGAAAAAATTGCGCCCAGCAGCCATTGCACGTCGTTCCAATTTTACGATCACAATTTGCATGGTTTCTCCATTCCTTGCAAAACTTGGCAAAAAGCTTTTCCTTATTCTGGGCTTCTTGTCCGCATTTCAAGAGTTATTTGGACCGTTCTGCAGAATTCAAGTTCAAAAGTTGGCTTCCAAAGTTTCGAATAACAAGTAAATGGACGGCTGACTGTTGACATACGAGGCTTGTGGTGCAAAAGAATGAACAGCATTTTGCCCTCAGAGACGTACTCGGTTTATGCACCATGCCACACAGGCCTTTGAGCTAAGGTTCTGGGATGGCAAAGCTAATTTTATTGTATTGTACTTCAGAAACAAAAGCTTTTCAATTCTGTTCGGCATTCGAGTGTCGTAATCGAATGAGTTTATACAAGATCTAATGTGTTTCATGAAGTGTTTCACTTTGAATGTGTGATACAGAAAAATTCCATGACAGCAGCATAAATACCATGGCTGTTATCAATTATGATGAAGATCTTTATCAAGGAAGTAGTTTTTATATTATTATTTTTTCACTGGAAAAGCACTTTATTGCTACTCGTCAAAAAACGAATTTGTTCGGATAAAATTTTTTAGTTCGAATTTTAAATTTATCCCACTTGCTCCAAAACGTTACAGACAAATTTTGCACTAAACAAGTCTTGTGAGCGAGAGTAGAAAAACGACCAGATTGAAAAAATACTCTGAATTTTACTCAGATGAAATGATTATACGAGTAACAGGAAAAATTGCGATGCGAGTCGAGAATCATTCTAAATATTTATAAGTGAATTACAGTTCAAAGCGTTCGTTTTTAGATTAGCAGCGCCGTCATGATGCAGACACCGGTAATGTATTTTTGAATAAGAGAAACTTCCTGAAACTAGGATAACATTCGCAGCTAAACAGCTCATAAATTAAGCTGATATCCCTTTCCAAAATTGCGTGGATAATAGTTTGATATTTTTAGTTTAAGTTTTCGACTGAAATATTTTCTGACAACACGCACATTGTAGTTATAAATTTGTGAATTGTTAAGCATCTTATAAATTCTATAGGGCAGTTTTGACTTTTGTCCAACCTAGAACTTCTATTCAAAATTGTCCTCGGGATACCGTATTCATTTTCGATAAACACGCCATACTCAGATCCATTTTTTTTCAATCCCTTCAACAATCAATGAGGCTGCTCAGTATTTATAAAAGGTACTGATTCATTTTCCTATTATCATCATCAAACTTTTTTCAGGTGCAGGTATTGTTTCTCTTTCAAATTGTTCACTTCCGTGTAGCTCAAGGAAAATAGCTGAATAACACAATACTTACCTACAATAAGCTGACGCAAAAGTTTATTTAACCTACCTGATTGACATCGTATGATTGATGTGTTCTTAGAATCCTATTTGACTACGTTCATCATTTTCTGCAATTTATACCAAAGTATGAAGTAAAGTAATAACTGTTTTGAAGCCATGGTAATCCGATCCATAGAATCGATAAAAAGAATTTGCAGATTTTGCCGCGGCTGCAAAACAGGCTTCGCAAAATAATGACCAAATTTTTTTGCAGAATTTGATCGCACTGATTGTATTGGCGCAGTTGCAAGAAGTTAAAATTTCGCACAGTTCTATTAGATATGGAAGAATATAAAACTGAACTGCTCCCGCTATCTGCTAAAAAATATTCAGCCAAAGGAAATTCGTGGTTGGCAATAAAAGCTCGAGATTTCCCAACTGAAGCATAAAATCGCACGCAACAGATATTGCACGCCATTCCAATTTTACGGTCACAATTTGCATGGTTTTCATTCCTGGCAAAACTTTGACAAGAAAGTTATCTTATTCTGCGCTTTTTGCTCACATTTCAATAGTTATTCGAGCAGTTTGACTAAATT
>JACJUY010003991.1:66754-84772 GCA_014220935.1 Platorchestia sp. MABIK | reverse complement strand
TCAGTAGAGCAGCATATCTAAAGTTCGTGAAACTCCTCTGTTCATGAGGAAACACAAATCAAATTGTCATAGTTTTTCACAGTACACGCATTTTGGAAGACTGTCTTTTAGTCTCGTGAAATCAAATTTGCATTGTTTGAACAAGAGTCTGCTCGTCATATTTGAGAACGATAGGGATAGCCCATGCATCACAAAATACCCAATCAACAGTGTAGCTCGGAGGTGGAATCATAATAGTTTGCTTCGAATCACCTAACAAGGAGCTGGTCCACTCCACATTATCGAAGGAAATATACATGGTACTTTGCAGTGCCACATTTTATAGAAGAATCTTTCCATTAGTGTGAAGCGTTTTTCGAAAATCGCTAGCGGATGTTCCCAAAAGATGGCGATTCTAAGCAGTCTGGAAATTTCACCCGCTAATGATTAAATTTAAGAAAAACAAGGCTCTCCCGTAGCCAAGCAGCAAAATTACGTTGAAAATTGTGTTAATATATCTGAAAACATGTGAACGCCTAATTTCATCGCAAAGAAATCATCTCCAAGTGGCGAGAAAAGACAAGGCATCACAACTAAACATTAAAATTGAATGATTTGATAACATACTTGTGTTTTGCATTATGCACATTTTCTCACTAAAACCAAAACATTGACTGCCCGGAAAACAATGCAATAGGAATGGTAAATGATCTGAAACGTAATCGAAGTTGACACTATGACCCAACACGTTTTCTGTGTCATATGCATACATGAAATCTTCCAAACAAGCAGAATTTCAGATGTTGGTATGTTATGTACAATTGCGATTATATACAATACCTGGAACTCAATTTTCAATTGTTGGAGTATGATGAATGGGATGGCAACTGTCCAAGGCCGAATCTCACAAGTCATATTTAACATTTGAAATTGTGCTGTTTGTCCGCACATTTCCTACAAGTTTATGACGCAAGGTAACTCATTAGTATCATAAATGCTTTCTCAGATTAAATATTCATGCATAAAGTGTTGAATTGAGAGCGAATGACAGCATTCAATGCACAACAATGCCGTTTCTTTCTTTCTTTTGCATGAGTTCATGCAAAAGCCTGAAGATGCCTCTGAAAGAAAAGGATTACCAAACGTGTCAAAAAAAAAAAAAATTTTCATGACGACAAAATTTGGAATGTAAAAAGTGACGAGCAGTCACAAGCCGCCATCTCAAGTGTGCGCGCGGGCAAAATACCGCGTCTTCTTGAGGTTGTCTCTTCGCCCAAAGCACCGATACAGAATTTACCTGACGTTCTGAATTTCCTCGGGCCTGTATGTGCTGATCGTGGCATATCAGTCAAGCCATGGGACACCTTTTGGGCCCCGTCAAGTACGACTGACTCTAGACACCTTCAAGCATTCATCGACAAGTTTGGGTAAGGAGTCATTAAATATCTTGAAACCCCAGTGTAATAATAACAGGAAAAATGAACTCCAGAAAATTTGTTATTTAGCAATTGAAACTGTTCATGGTCGATCGAACTGCTACTATAGTAAATCTTCAAAAATCTAAACCTTTTTATGAAATAAGGAATAAATGTCTATACTTTCAAATTGAAGTTGAACTGAAAAACGACTTTTGCTCAAAATGTTTTGTCTAATCCAATTTTTTCTTGTAGTCGAAAAATACAAGATTTTTATGGCTCCCCTGACGAGGTGGTTACGCTCTGTCGAGTCAATACAGAACTCAGATTAGTAGGGGTCGTTTCATAGCTTGCGATTTTATTCTTAATTTATCTCAGTAAACGATGAATATAGATTCCGTTCGAAGACAATTGTATTATTCCGCCTCTATCAAAGGCGTCTAGGTCAATGTTACTCCGATATCATTAAGCACCTTCACAATATAATGAGCAAATACAATTACTTCAGAATGAATAGGTGTGTAATTTTGCCTTATCTTTAACGCTATTTTATATGTGAGTGCAATTAATTCAATGAAATAATTTAATATTCACCAAGTACCTGCCCAATATAATAAGCACATAAAATTACTTCAAAATGAAGAATAGGTGTTGAATTTTCGTCTTTGGTTTCACTCATTTCTATATATGAGTGCATTTAATTCCACGAAGCAAATTTCAAAAAAATTAATTTAATTCCACGAAGCAAATTCCACGAAGCAAATCTCAAAAAATTTGCTCGGCATTTGATTTTCCATTCGGTATTATGTCCGTTTTGACATATGCGTTTATTAACATATATGCAGGTTTAACGAATTAAATCCAGCAAAAGAGCATCAAATGGAAGACCTTTAAATACTTCAAAATGAATCTTAGTCGCACCTGAAGCCAGAACAAAAAAACGTGAATAATTGTCAGTCGAAGGATGATAACTTTTTTTGGCACCCTTTGTTGTGTGATGTAACTGATGATATTCTTTTACTGTGCAGGAACATTGGGGTCTGCCTTCCACTCTTTATTTTTCTACCGCATTGCACTTTGAGCCAAAATGACTTCCGTGCACTGTTGAAGAAGTACTCTAAATACCGTGTCTACATTTACTGCGAGTATTCATCACTACCTGCTAGCGTTAAATCTGATCTTGAATTGATAGCAAAGAATTATAATAGCAATATTTCTATCAAGTGGAGCATTACACTCTAATTAACCTGAATACCGAGCCAGTTCACGTTATCGAAAAACGACACATCATTTTGACCTGGCTGTCAATCAAGTTCATCGCTGATTAATTGTACATAATTCAATCTTTCGAAAGAAAAAATCTCCAAAAAAGATGCACGAATCATGAAAAACAATCTGGTCGTACGTTTAAGACTCAAAGCGTTGTTATTCTTAGCACAATTTAATTGCTTAAATAAAATAACATGTTTTATACATAATGAATCATTGAAACAGAGCTGTTGGATATTTCAGTGTTCCATTTGTCGAGTCTGGTGCTCTGAACGTGTCTATGAATATTCCTGTTCATTATGATGTTGAAAGACCCTATCCTCGTGGGTGTGATTCTCTATTTATTTTAATTTCTAGATTCGGTCTAGCTAATCGTTTTCAAATGTTTGAATTAGTGTTTGGAATACATCTAGGTGTGAGCTTATTTCCTCTAACACTTATTTATATTCAATTTTGCTATAATTTTTCGCTATAAGTTCGTTGAATTTTGTTCTAATTTTACCATGTGATTTACTAATCATTCAGTTTTAGTCTAATTTTTTTCTAAATTTATCTTTCCGTTAATTTTCGTTTTTTAGGTTGAGTTAAACGAGTGAGAGAATTACCTTGTTTATTGTGTCACTCTATTAAGGACTGTAAAATGTATTAACGTGTGGCGTCGTTATTATTTTGTTCCATATTGAACAGCTTCCCATGCGTGAAATGAGACTACCAAGTTTTCTCTCGTCTATAATTTTAGTTGTGTGCGTTGTGCATCGCAGTATGTGGGTTCCACCCACCGAGCATTTTACGTCAGGGTTGCTGAACATACAGGTCAAAGCCATCGTTCAGGTCGCTTGCATGCTTCTCCTACTCATTTTAGTATCAAACATCATTGTAGCACTGGTGAACAGATGATTAACAAATGATTAACAAATTTAAAATATTAGATACTTGTACCGCCAACTTTGTCCTACGTATTTTAGAGTCTTTTTTCTTCATAAACTCAAACCTTCTCTCAATGAAACGCAGAATGCATACCCTCTGAAAATAGTCAACCTATAAATTCTTTTTTGTCTGTTTGTTTGTGTTTTCGTCCTAAAATTCTACGATTCTGTAATCTTGATTGTACTGACATTTCTATAATTTTATTTGATGATTTTTTGTTGTGAACGAGCCGAGGCTCAGAATTCAAATTATTTGATTTCAAAGTACTTTTTCTCCATTTCTTTTATTGTACTCTTCTTTCAACGTAGAAGATGCGATAGATTATTATTATCATCATTAATAATGATATTTTATTTGTTAGTTACCAACCCCTTAGCCTGATTAGCCAAAAATCTCATGTTTTTAAAACTTCAAAGCGACATGTAAAAAGCGCACAGGAGAAACCATCCAGAGTGAGTTCTAAAAAATGTTGAAATTTGAACTTGAAAAAAATATTGAACTTGTTTGCTATGGGTAACTATTGAATTAATGGGTTGGACAACACCCTGCATAGCCTGACTCCCCTTAGCCTGATTAGCCAAAAATCCAAGCTCTTGCTCATAAAACTTCGCACGATCTGAAAAAAACGCACTTCAGAAACCATCAGAATGGGCTGTACAGACAAAAAATTTATAGACAAGGGGTGCTCGCTCCCACGCACGAGAACTTTTGCATAAAAACAGCAAGATTGGAAAGAAGAGTAAAAATTACGAGGAAAAGTAGATAAGAAAAAGAACTGAGGGACTCAAAGTGGATTTGAAAGATGGTCTCCCACGAAGGTGCCAGCCCCGGAAGCATAGGACCTACCCTGACCTAACTGCCATTATATTATCCTCACTTCTCAGAAAAGATAACAGGTTATCAGGCAGTGAAGACGGGTTTTTCATTTTTCTACTTCCTACCAAACCATACCGACCATTGCAATAGCATTAAACGCAATTGACGTGTTGACCAATTATAGTGTCACATTCACGTTGGAACAACGGCACATTATGAAATTAGGCAAGAACCTAAGGTTTTTTCTAATGTGTGCCTCCGGAGGGGAAAGTTTCTCGAATGATCTGGTCAATAAAGATCATGCAAGTTTTTAAAATTTAACTTAAAACGAAACCACTTCACTAGTCTGGGAATCAATTCCTATAAAAGAAATATGTTTCATTGAACGAACATCGATGATGACGACAAGTAATCATACTTGTTGAATTGTAGCGGTTATTCTGATACCTAAGGCCAGATTTTCCAAGCATGTTACACAAAATTTGAAAATTTGTAATTAAAAAAGCCATGAATTTAGAGTGATGGTAAAGTTTAGAGCATTGGTAGGTGTTCGAATTATTATTCTGTTACCAGCTGAAGATGTACAACGATCGAAAGTGAATACTGCGATAGATACTTATTTAATGAAAGTTTCCCCTAATTTATTGCTCATGGGCCTTCGAAACAAACTCGTTCAATTGTACGGAAAGTCGTACACTGTCTTTATGGATTTAAGTTTTTCTAGTTCAAAAAGTTTAAAATGATGTACAAGATTTAGTAATCCATAATTGAAGTTCATCCCTAAAGCATATGAATAAAAGCAAAATTAACAATTCAGAACATACTAGAAAAATATGATTTAAATACAATCTATCACTGCAAAATTGATAATGCGTAAAAAGAGATATATGAAAGTGAAACTTCAAGCATTTTTGAAAAAAAAACAGTCTTCTATTAGAACGGAAATCTTCATGGTGATGAGCGTATTTTTGCCTATGTTAATTGATCCTTCAACGACAAAACTAGAACCCACTAAAAGTTAAACTGCGATGTAATTTTCACTTCAAGGATTTTCAGCCACAGCTGAACACCGATCGACATCAGCCGTAGATGCTTGATGGACGCGTAAGGCTAAGTCCAGACTGAACACGTTGGCGCTCACGCGTGCGTACACTTCACGCTGTCTCACGCTTTCATTTGAATGGAGGTGTCTACGCTGCACGCTGATGCGCCCGTTCATCGAGAAGCATCGGTGGCAGGGTTGCCGATTTAGCCCGAGCCCTTTTCAATATCTTTTAGTCTTTAAAATTTTAAATTTATCCCTGGCGCGTTTTTAAACCCCTTTTGCACCAGTTTAACTCGTATTTAGCCTGTTTTGTTCATTTTCTGTAAAAATTTAGTATCAAATTTAAAATGATGAAAAGAAGTACATTCGGCAATGATTCATCAATTTTTTAATAGAGCAAATAGAATTACGATCGCGTCTTCCTCATAATTACATCATTTTGAAGTCAATGTCAGAATTAAGTATCAAGTCATGCTTGAATCGTATAAAACCTGATTTAATTCCATATGCGAGAATGTTAATCTCCAATCGCTCAGACCTTACTAAACTAGATTTTCAGAAATAGCGATTACATACAGGGCCGTGGAAGACAGCGAGTAAATTAGTAGAGTCAGTATCGGAGGCGAAGTTTTTAATTACAGAGATTCCTCAGCTGAAAATCCCTTTTATGAACTTTGCAAGTTCGCTTAAATAATTCTGTGTCATTCTAATGCTGATGTTGAGAGAACATTCAAACAAGTAAACATCATTNTAAGGTCGCCAGGAAAGTTAAGCACTCCCACCATTGCCCCGCTTGTCATAAATAGTTAGCGTTCTTACTTTTTAGGCCCGTTTGTTATAAAAGCAGACCTAGTCCCTAATTATGCAAGATATGGGCTGTCTTGCACGGGACTTTAGTAAGGAGCAAGGCTGGATTTGCGACAAACTAATTCATGTAATTTCACTTGACCACGAGTAACACATAACATACTTTTATCTGACCTGTCCTTGATTAAACTTAGACATGGGCTATCTATCATTGCCGTTAATATCAAATTATGAAGTATAGTCTGAAAAATAACCGTAGTTTTACCGTTGTATTTCTACGGTAGGAATGTCAGAAATCGACGGTAAAAAACGGTCATCATCGTCGACGGGCATTTTTAGCGTCTAAAATTACCGTTGATCAGCGGTAATATATATACCGTCGGAATACTTCGATAAACGATAAAAACCGATCATAATTACCGTTTCGACGATGAAAAAATTCGGACTGGGTAAATGCTGTCCAATCACAATCCACAACAGTCGAGCATATGGTATAGAAAAGTCTTGATAGTCAGAAAAATTATTTCCATTATGAATAACTGAACAGGCTCAATATTTTAGATAGTAAAGAAGAAATTCCTTTAGATATTACTGGAAAACTCAAAAATTATGATCCAGCCAAATTAAAGCGGGAAAACAATCATTATTTCTGAAAGATTCACTCGATTCAAGAATGATTTGAAATGGAAGTGAGGTCTCTTAAATTTTGAACACAGACTGAAAAACCCTTCATAAAACACATTAAAAAATATTCTAAATGAAACTGCATTTAATGGCGATGCGAATGGCATGTAGAAATAATCAATAACATCATTGACGTTATGAGAAGTGTCACTGAATAAGTAACTAAAGCTCGACTAACTACTCACGTCATCTTTCAGACGTAAACTCAAACAACTTTTTCTACCATGCTCTGAAAAAAATTCTCGAGGTTCCCGTCACATTGAAACACTGTAAAGACAAATCAAGCCAGAAACACTATTGCAATTTAAGTTATTAAATATTAGCTATTTTAATTTCACCTATTCCTGTGCACATTTCAAACAAATAATTTTTTACACTTTATACATTTCTTAATTCATTGCTAGATGCATGAGCATCTTCGATTTTCACGAGCGGTGACGAAACTACATCAATAAGTATAGATCAACTTCAAAATGTCGATCTATAGTGATACTATCGAAAAATGTGCAGTAAAATGAATTCTTCTCTTGCGGGTGTAATTATTTTCTCCATGAATAGAGCTTTGTAGACCTATTTTAAAATTGCCGAACTTCAGCATTAAAATTGCCGCTACTTTTAAAAAATAATATATAATGACGCATTATTTGTTTTGAAGCATTATTCTTTTCTCTACGAATTGCACTTTGGCATCCGGTCATAAAAATTAACAATCCGTGTAATTATCCATTTTCTTTATTCAAATAATGATGACAAAAATATTGCACCCTCCATCTTCGAGGTTTCAAAACCGATCGATTATAGGGCACAACATACTTTTTTCTCAAATATACTACTTTGGTATGAGAAGGTTTCTTCTTTAATAGTTCAAATCTTCCCTCTCAAGCCGGTATCAATATAGATTAATTAGCAACAGCACTTTACAGTTTTAAAATTTACCCATGGAATTCCTCAAGCATTCTATTCTCCTTTTAAATTCATGTTAGTAATGACACCGTTCTTCAAATTCATACTGTTTGAGTTGCAGAGCACTTCGTACAATCAAGTTTTTCCCAGACAACACAGTGAATGTTGCAAACCAAATTAATCAGAAATTAAACAGCTTCTCGCAAAAACTCATAGCAGATGAAATCAGTATGATGAAAACTAATCTAACCGAGACTAACCAGATATTGTTCTCCCATAAAAATAATACCATTCTCTACCATTATGTTTGTCATGACGATGTTCATGAGAACAACAGTTGAAAATTTCGGAGAATGACTCTAAGTAAAAGTTAGACTATCAAAGCCAAATAAATCGGAAACGCACTAAGCTCTTTCTTCCCATAAGAATTTTTGCGCAAAGTTAGAAGCCACCTACTAATAGCAACACTAAATATCGTTTAAGAGAACTGATTTTCAGCAGTTTCAAATATTACGTAAGACATGAAACGAAAAAAAATTCTTTAGAACATTCCCGAAGCAAAAAATGGCAACTAAAGTGTTCCTAACGTAGCATACAAATTTTATGCGAATAATTTATTTGAGAACGTAAAAAATTAAATGGTGATTCATTGCTATTGATTGTTTTCAAACTTTTATTTACAACATACTTAACTTTCGAAATAACATTTAGCTTTAGTTTAGAAGCCCATAGTTCCTTCTTACTCGAACTTTAAATCTTGATATCGCTTTTTTTGAGCTGTTGTCAATTCCATTAATTTCATGATGAGGGATTTTGGCAATACCCCCACCATCTCGGCCTTCAAAAGTGAGCTTGAAACTTAAGGTTCGCTAATTGCTAACAAATTAAAAATATATAATTCAAAAATAAATAACGGAACCAAATTGAAATTTTAAACTATATATCGTTTCACAAACAAAATTCATCACCAAGAATCACCTGCAGGAAACCCTCTTAGTATGGAACTACCGTTGAAAAAGCACTTGACGAATAAAAGCGTTTACCAAAATTACAAGCTTTGCTTCCTCTCATTTTAATACTATCCTGATCCTGATCCGTTGCCGTTGAAGTTTCTTAGCTTATTTAGGCCACAGTGGTACAATAGAGTGGAATGTTGAACATTAAGTGCATTTTTTACGTACGTGTAACAATGTATATCGTTTAAACTTGCTTCGTCTTTTAGTTCTTTGGAAGGATTCTCGCCTCAGAAAGGATAATGATCAGCGAAGGAGTAAGCTAAATGGTAAAATTTGTTCTAATTGGGTTGCTGTATTTTCAAATTTTAAGTATGGCGACTGAGTTAGAGTCATCTAGTCTGACTTCCACACCACTTTAAAAATGTCTCCCAAGTTTTACTGTTAAATTATTATTCTGAACAAAGTCATCGAGGTAAGGAGGAATCACCAGAGAGAATGGATACCTAGAACAAAAATAAAAGAGTAATGAACTTCTTCTTCAGCCTTTCAGTAATCTTTTGACACATAACCAATTCAACAATAATAGTTATAACAGGGAAAAAGGGGAATTAATAGTCTAAACTAGCGCTTACCGTCAGCATAAACATCACATGTAAAGAGGAACAAGTAGTGTGAATGTCGCACGTACGTCGGCTACTAATTAAACACGAACTGAGAGAGATATTTAACTTCAGATTCACAAGGTATTTTAAACTATCTATTCTCGTTAACAAATCATTGCATGTACGAGAGTTAGTCAATGAATTCTCGGACAAATGCCATAATTTTGAACTGAACAGAGATTTACAAGTTTTTACAAGTTGAAACCTGTCCTTAGAGCTACCTTGATAACTTCCAGCTGTCTCATCAGTTATGTCAGGTCAGCATCGAGAGAGGTTGCATCTCAAAAAAGAAATTTTCAACCTTTTAAATGGCAAATTTTGAGATCAGAGCTAACATCAAATTTTTAACTAAACTAAATTGGAAACCTGTAAAGATCATCGAAGCTTTACAGCAGGTTTATGGAGACTCTGCACCATGTAGAGCCGTCGTTTATGATTGGATTAAACGCTTTAAAGAGGAAAGAGTCCAACTTGATGACGACCCACGAGGAGGAAGACCCACCACAGCAACAAATGAAGAAAACATCTCTCTTGTACTGAACCTAGGAACAAGCCCCTCCAATTGTATCAGGAAGGCAATTACAGGTGGAAACATAAATTACAAAAGTGTATAGAAAACAATGGCGCCTGTGTAGAAAAGTAAAAGTAATGAGTTGTTAAATAAAGAAATTATGGCATTTGTCTGAGAACTTTTTGACTACCCCACGTATGTTGCGGTTGTAGTGCCCTACCTTAGTTACCCCTCAAATCTCAATTCTAGTACATTTGTGTTCAGTAATACTAATATGTCTGAATTTAAATGTATTCAATAAAAAGTTTCAACTTCGCCGCGTATCCCCGATACCAACTGCTGGAGCAGTATATAAGTAAGGGTACGGCCAAACTGAACGCGTTGGCTCTGACGCGCGCGTAAGCAGGTAGTAGCTGCGATATTAAAAACATGTATTGCTATGAGAGCGGCCACACCAGACGCGGACGGGCAGCACTGAGTCCAATACCGCAGTATTTCTACCCAGCCCACCCCTCTCCCTCCACCTCCGAATTGCTACAGGAAGTTGCCATTCGCGCCAATTTTTTAACTATGTGTTGTAGTACTACTGAGGTTTATTAATCTATCTGTTCGCTATTCAGTTATTATTCATCACTGCGTTATAACCACTACAAGTACTTAGTGGATACGATAGCGGAATACCAAAGTTAACCTGCATTAAATCATTGTAATAAGTTATGACAACGACCGCTGGTGTTTGGCCATTCGACCCTCCATCTCGGCACTCTAAAAACAGGGATTCTCTAACTTTTTTAACTTAATCTCACACTAACTGAACTTGGCCTACCCTAACCCAACCTAACCTAATTTAACCTAACCTACTTAACCTAACTTAATTTAACTTAACCTAACCTAAATTACCCTAACCTAAATTACCCTAACCTAACAATGCTGTTGCTGCTCGGAGGTGGTGCTGTAGCTGCTCGTAGGTGGAGGGAGAGGGATGGGCGGGGTAGAAATCCTGCGGCATTGGACTCTGTGTGGACGGGCGCAGGCAGACCAAAGCGTACAGACGCTGCGTCGCGCTGTCAAAATTCAAGATTACTTGGAAAAAATATTTGACACTGCGCGGCGCTTTCAGTGTGTCTCGAGCAGCCGTAAGTGATGGATGTGGAGCTGCTACTCTCTTCTATTCAAGCAGTGCCCGCCATTTGAGACGCTTCTCACCCTCAGCACAGCGGCAGGGTGTTCATAAGCAATCTATTCAATTTAATCTGGTTATTTAAATCACTGTTTTGATTTAAACATGACCTTTAATGAGCTGAACCAAAGATTTCCTGAAGTTTGTCATCCAATGCAGCAACTAATTTCAATTATTCATTAGCATCTTCGGTCATTCTGGTTTCATACATTTCATTGGTCCCAATTTTCTTAATTACATCCAGGGGAACATCAAAATCATAACAGCGTCTTTAACGTTTTAGATCATGTCGTATTGTCTGTATACTATTTATTGTTGATACATTCATCTTGTTTCGAAGCTTGCTTTTAATGATGCTTACTTGGCTAAATGCTCTCTCAACATCAGCATTAGAATGACACAGAATCGTCAAAGCGAATTTGCAAAGTTCTTGAAAGGGATTTTCATCTGAGGAATATCTGTAATTTAGGATTTCTCCTCAGAAATTGACTGTACGAGTACTTCGTTCTTTATTTACTGTCTTCCAAGGCACTGTATGCAACTGCTATCTCTGAAAATCTAGTTTAGGAAGGTTTGAGCGATTGGAGATAAACATTCTTGCCAATGGAATTACATCAGGTTTTATAGGATTCAAGCATGACTTGATACTTTATTCTAAAATTGACTTCAAAATGATGTAATTGTTATTAAGACGCGATCGTTATTCTATTAGCTCTATTAAGAAATTGATGCTTCATTGCCGAATGTACTTCTTTTCATCATATTTGATACTTGCTTTGGTAAATTCTGTTTCAAACATGTAACCTAAATATGGATTGCCATATAACCTATCTCTGATGTTTATATTTTCATCAATTGTTGTGCCAGAAATGGCAATCAATGAAGCAAGAGAGCAAATTAATTGTTGCAAATCATTCAATAACTTAAACAGTTTATTCGTTCTGCTAAACTCATCAAAAATTGGTTTCAAAAAGGACAAGTAAAGATTGTTTCGTTCATCACAAAACATTGAGAACAATTGTTCAGAATTGTAGCAACGTTATTGAGATTTTGTAATTTCAAAATGGGTCTTCAATTCAATCCACTGAGCGTGGATTCGATAAACTGTTTTGGCAATTAATAACCATCTAGTTTGCCTACGCATAATTAATTTCAAAGGAAGTTTATCATCATTCAGCGTTCCATAAATTACATAGTATTCGTTTCGCTCAGAGATGAATGGACAAACCATTTGTAAGATTCTTTGATGAGAGGAACTCCAAATGACGAGGAATTGCTTGTACAACTGAACTTGAAACAGCAAATTGGATGGGATGGCATCCACACTTGATGAGAATTGAGTTAGGGGTTTCTGTTTTCAGCTGAGCATGCATACCAGTGCGTTTTCCAGTCACAACTGATGCGTTGTCACTGTCAATGCCAACAAGATTTTCAAACCTCAAAGCATTTTCTTTTAGATTTGATTGAATTGCATTGCAAATAACCACAGCATTGCTTGCATTCAATCGAATTAATTTCAACAGATTTGCTACAATATCGTTTCTCGATTTCGAGACATCTAATAATCAGGCTTAATACTTTACTAGTTGAAAATCATTGCTTCATCAATTATCATGCTAAAACTTCCATCACCAATATTTTCGACTAAATCGTGTTTAAAATAGGAAGCCAGAACATTACAAATTATACCTGTGCGTCAGGTACGGTGGAGTTTCAAGTCGTTGCAACTTGTACTAACAGAGAAGAAGGCTTAGCGAACATTACCTCAATGATCTGACTGAGAATTAGCTCCATGGCAAGCAAGGAAAAGAGCAAGTTTACACTCGAATCTTTTCGGGTCATTATTTTCCACTTTAACAAAGAAAGTAGAGTAGACCACTAAGCACCGAAAGGTTTCATAGCTCTCTTATGTTTTGCAGTAGAAAAATGTCTATCTATGTAATATATTCTAACAGAAATTACACATTTGTAATACCTACGACGACATTTTGCACTGTCACCTTCAATTCGCTGCGAGTAATCTTTATACCTTGGATTATTCAGCCTCTCGCTTCTGAACTTTTGCGCGTCCTCTTTTTCAATGGAGGTTTAATGTTGTCGAACGCAGATCATAAAAGGATATTTTGCTAAAATAATGCCCAAACTGAAAACTTTGAACGAATTCCTACAATAAATCAAGTAAAATTACCACACACAATGTTACTGAAACTGTTTTCATGCCAAACTGCCACCAAATAGACCAGAATAAGTTACTTTCTCATCCCTTCTGTCAGATCAAACCATTGGAGTTTCAACGAGCAATAAGTTTGATTCTAACCAGATGATGCAATGAAGTTTTGGTAATTTTCAGTAGATACTACGCATAGAGACAACAATTGTGTATAAAATACTCGAAATATGCTAGATATTGAACTTTTACAGAGATTTTCTTATAAGTACTCGAAACGTTTCTTCAACTCTAATTTTTTTATTTTTATATTAAAAAAATTAACAAAACGGGCTAAAAACGAGTTAAACGAGTACAAAAGGGGTTAAAAAACGCACCAGGGATAAATTTAAATTTTCAAGGACTGAAAGATATTGAAAAGGGCTCGGGGTAAATCGGCAATCCTGCCCCCGATGAACGCGCGCGTCCGCGTGCAGTGTGGCCACCTCTATTCAAATGAAAGCGTGAGACAGCATGAAGAGTACGCATGCGTCAGCGCCAACGCGTTCAGTCTGGCCGTACCCTAAGGCCGCTGCTTCACTCGCCTTAAACGGAACTCAATGGCTGAAGCAGCGACACCTGGTCTTACAAGTGGTGACCATAGAATCATCACAGACTCTCAACGCTAATAACCCAACGGGCTCACCGCTGGGCCGATGCCTCTACATTGCCGGCCCTTTACAAGTGGTAACCCCAGACGAATCGCCACCTTACCAGTGGCGACCCCGGAATCAGCACGGACTCTCAACGCTGATGGCCGCAGAAACTCTTCAGCGGGTTCACCAACGGTCCAAGGCTTCAACATCGCTTGTCCCTTAGGCCGCGGCCAGACAAACAGCAGTGGAGTAGGGCAGAGCAGAGCAGACCCGGCGCGGGGTTTCATGTTAGTGGTATTCCTATTAGGGTGGCCAGACAAGTAGCAGGGAGCAGGATGGGGCAGCGCTGTCCGGAGCAAGCGGCAGCGTTTTATCTTGGATGATAAAATACCGCTCGGGAGCTAGCGGCCAGTTTCACGCCAGAGCTTGTACGGGGAGGATGTCAAACTTCTGATCTCCTCGATGCAAGCTGCGATCGGGGGTGCATCTCATATTTCGATCACAACTATGTTAATGAACAATGGTCATTTATAGCAGACGCTATGGAAGTTAGTGGTAGGTGGGCTTTTACGGTAATTTATAGGTATTTTCCACCTCATAAATCGAAAAACTTTACTATTTCAAGCATTTTATTTGTCAATACCTACACTTAGAGCGTTCCAATGCCGAATATTTCAAATCAGCTTTTTTTTGACGCATGGCACTAAACTTGACTGCAAACAAACTTTTTTATGTATAAACTAATAATTTTTTAGGTATAAATATTAATCAGTTTTCTCCTAAGTTATACTGAGGAAACACAGGTTAGGCCATCTGTTGGATGTAAAAATAACTTTGAAAGCATGCAACTAAAAAACTATTAGTTTCTCAAAAAAACGGTTGTGATGTTCGCGCTCTATGGGAAAATGGCAATTAAATTGAAACTTAGCTCCGCAAGCCGAATACAAAAGATGTTTTTACAGTTTGAAATTGTTTAATAATTTATTAATTTTGAATTTGGGTTGTTATTTTCATAAATACAGATATATCTTTATACGCTTGAACGAATGAGTTCCTTGTTCTGTAATGTATCTACACGTAAAGCACTGCAAAATAATTAAGATTCAAGTATTTATAGGGTTTCAAGTCATTCGTCAATGAATTATTTGCATGATTATTCTTTCTGCAATCACAACTTGCATGTCATGCAATTAATTTGTGGAATTTCCGGGAGCAGTTATAAAACAGTATTAAAGCCATCTCAATCATTGTGGGTAGAAATATTACAGGGAAATCAAACGTACTATACGACAGTGTACGGATGCACTTGTAATGCTAACAAGATAATGCATAGCATAGTAACATATTTTACAAATTTAGTTGGATGAAATATTGCCAGTTCCATAGTCATTTAATAAGCAAAATTTGAGTTAACTACAGTGACGGAGTAGCGCTCTCGTGGCGCCAAAATTGCAACTGCTGCGGACTCAGAACTGCCACTGCTGTTTGTTTGGCCGCCTAACTTACTAGCGTCAGCTAGCAGCTACCAGAGGGTCGAAACTGCTCTGCTCAGCCCTGCTTCACTGCTGTTTGTCTGGATGCGGCCTTACAACTGGTGGCCGCAGCAGCTCTCCAGCCGCCAACGGTGTTTCACCATCGGAACGATCCTTTTACAGTGCCTGCCCCTACCAACTGGTGACCCATCAACACTCATCGCAGCTCATCAGCTTCAGTCACTTTTCACCGCAATTCCCGCTCGGTGTTTCTGCTATCACAAGAACTTCTACCAAGCGCGAAAATGCACAACCGAGCTGCCAAAACGCCGAAAGCACAGCCTCATCGCTCCGCCTTTTCACACGTCCTCATCGCACGGTCTCAACGCTCGACCTCATCGCATGGCCTCATCGCACGGTCTCATCGCTCGACCTCATCGCATCGCTCGGCTAAAAGCACGGCTTCTTCACCCGACTTCATCGCACGGCCTCAACACTCGGTTTTAACGCTCCACAGCATCGTACCTCATCGCTCAGTCTCAACGCTAGGCCCCAACAACAACTTTTTCTCTCATTACCTTTACCTCTATCATTCGAAATCCTTTCTCTCTAGGGGGAGGGTACTTGTAGTGCCCTACCTTAGTTAACCCTCATATCTCAATCCTAGTCCATTTGTGTTCAGTAATCCTATATGTCAATAAAAATAGGAGAGCAAAAATCACTGATAAAAATTTCGTTATACTGAGAACGTTTCGGGCAAATCCCCATCATCAGCTTATTAAAAGAATGACATATATCACTGAAATAGAAATGAACATAGATGTACAAACCGACATAAACACGAAATCAAAAGTAAAATTAAAAAAAAAATTAACTAAACGAATTGAAAATTTTGTCGGATGATAATTACAGTAAACTGTTTGTTTCGGGTTCGGGCCTGGTTAATTGTATGGTTTGCGAAAAATACATTGAAACAGTTTTTCAACTATGTTCCAGTTCAGATCAATATTTGCTGCATATAATACTCCCGGCTTTTCTGTTGCTAAATTTTTGGTGCCGATCTTGAACCCTATTTCTCGCAATAAATTTACGATAGAGAACTCTCATTCTTTTGTTATTGATTTAAGCGAAATTAGTAATGTATCAAAAATTTGTATGGCATCATTTGACATTGAAAACCTATTCACTAATCTCCCGTTGGAAGAAACCATAGGTATGTGTCTGCAGCAACTTTTTACTGATCCTAATTCTCTGGTTTTTGGCCTTTCTCGTAAATTTTTTAAAACCCTATTGGAACTTGTGGTAAAATATTCTTTTTTTTGTGTTCAATGGGAAGTTTTATAAGCAGATTGAGGGCCTTGGTATGGGCCTACCTTTTGGTCCAACGTTCGCAAACATATTCATTTCCTTATACAAAACTAGTTGGCTAAAGCTGTGTCCCAATGACTTCTGGCCCGGATTTTACCGTCGTTACATAGACGATACTTTTTTGCTGTTCCGTGAGGAATCCCATGCAACATTATTTTTCGACTTTATGAATAGCAAGCATAAAAATATAAGATTCACAATGGAATGCGAAGAGCATAATAAATTAACTTTCATGGATTTTTTAGTGACTAACGAGAGAATAAATTTGAAGTGTCAGTTTACCAAAAAAATCCTTTTTATGGCCAAGAAATGAGTTTTCATAGTTATTGCACTTTCCATTTTAAATTTAATTGTATTAACACTTTTCTCGCTCTCGCTCACAAAATTCGTTCTAATTTTAGCGTCCTTCATTTAGAACTATCTTTTTTTATTGAATTTTTTCGCCAAAATGGTTTTAGGTCTTCATTTATTGAACATCAAATTGGAAAGTTTTTAGCCAACAGATTTCAAAATGCTAATGTCGAACCAAATTTGACCATTCGAAAACCAATCTCTCAACCAATTTATTTGTGTTTACCATATGTTGCACCGTCTTCTGAAAGCTCAAAACTGAATTACTTACCCTCCTTTCTAGACATTTTACAGGTATAAAATTTCATATAATACTAAGAAACAAATTTACAATTGTTTTTTTTTCAATTATAAAGACAAACTTCCTTCTATCATGCAGGCCTCGCTAGTGTATTCATATAGTTGTGTACGATGTGCATCTGAGTATTTTGGCATGACCACACGTACTCTCGGAGCTAGAGTGGCCGAGCATGTTGGAGTTAGTTATCGTACTGGTGTTCGATTGACCCGCCCACCTCATTCCGCTGCTCGCGATCATGCTGAAACGTGCAATGTAACTCCTCAGTCTAGTCATTTTAATGTAGTACGTGTAGCTTCAAGTGTTTTAGATCTTACATACATACATATACAGGGCCTCTCCTCCCTATGGGAGGGTAGCCGACAGCAGACCACAAACAACACCCTTAGTCACTAGGATGCGAGAGAGGCTGCACTGGCCGCACCAGAACTGCCAGGATCAGCAGCAGCCCAGCACAACCACCTTCCACAGTCAGGCCCGACAGCCAAAGCTGGTTTACCCCGACTGCTTCATTGAGTGCAGCCCCTCCCCCCGCACAGGACAGGTCAACCCCATCACACGAGGGCAAGCTCC
>JACJUY010003991.1:23667-66699 GCA_014220935.1 Platorchestia sp. MABIK | reverse complement strand
ACCCCATCCATCCAACACATCCGTGGTCTACCTCGCACTCTAATACTACTCACTTCCGACATATAAATCTTTCTCACCAGCCACTCAACATTCATTCTTTCAACATGCCCAAACCATCCAAGCACTCTTTCATCCACTCGCCTGCTCAGCTTTTTGATAACCCCCGTCTGCCCCCTAACCAACTCATTCCTGATCCTATCTCTTCTTGTCGCTGCATACATGCTCCTCAAACACTTCATCTCAAACACATCCATCTTCCTCCTCTCAGCTACTCTCAAACCCCACGACTCGGCTCCATACAACAAAACTGGCACAATCAAACTTTCAAACAGTCCCCTCTTAGCATTCATACTCAAACTCCTGCATTCAAAAACTTTCCTCATTGCACCCAATGTCTTACAGCCTTCACTCACTCGATGTCTCACTTCTACTTCCATACTATCCTTAACAGCCACATCCGATCCGAGGTACCTAAAATGCTCTACCTCTTCTAGCACTTCACCATTCATCCTCACATCCAAAGTACCAAACACTCCACCTCTTGAACATCTCATCCCCTTACTTTTATTCACATTTATCCTCAGTTACGCCTTTTGCACACTCTACCAAACTCTGCAACCAGTCTCCTCAGTTTTTCCTCTGAATCAGCCACAAGCGCCGTATCATCTGCAAACAACAGCTGACACACTTCCCAATACACCCCATTGCGCCCCACCGACTGCGCACCTTTTCCCAACACTCTGGCATTCACTTCCCTCACCACACCATCCATAAACAAATTAAACAACAACGGCGACATCACACATCCCTGTCCCACACCTGTCATAACTGGGAACCACTCACTCACCTCATTCCCTATTCTCACACACGCTCTGCTGTCAATGTAGAAACTCTTGATCGCATTCAACAGTCTCCCACCCACTTCATACAAACTCACAACTTGCCACAGAGCCTCACGGTCCACTCTGTCATACGCCTTCTCTAGATCCATAAAAGCCCAATTTACATCTTTACCTTTTGCCAAGTATTTTTCATTTACCTGCCTCACAGCAAACATTTGATCCACATAACCTCTGCCACTTCTGAAACCACATTGTTCCTCAGCCAGCAAACGATCCGTCATCACTCTCACTCTTCCAATCAAAACTCTTCCATACAGCTTTTCAACGACATTCAGTAGACTTATACCTCTAGAATTACTGCACTCATACCTGTCACCTTTGCCTTTGTACAACGGAACTACACACGCGCTACACCAATCTAACGGCACTTTACTAGCCCCAAAACACACATTAAATAAACGTACCAATCATTCTACAACCACATTTCCTCCTTTCTTTAGACATTCAACNCCCTCCCTGCTTCTGCTCTCTCTCCCTCCCTGCTTCTGCTCTCTCTCCCTCCCTGCTTCTGCTCTCTCTCCCTCCCTGCTTCTGCTCTCTCTCCCTCCCTGCTTCTGGTTATGATACTTGGGGGTAGTGATGATGGTGCGAGTTAAGGTCTCGATGGTTGCAAGAGCGAGCGTTGTGTGTCTAACATGCAGTGGTTGTGTGCAGATCAAAGAACTGCAGGAGAAACTGAAGTCAGACAGAGCAGAGCTGGAGCAGCAGATGGAGCAGGAGAGGCGGAGGAAAGAAGAGCTGCGAGTCGAGCAGGTGCGTCCTGTGTGCGGCTCACAAGGCTCGTGTCACTGGGGCATTCAAACCCAGCTTGTCTGCCGTATCTTATTGGATTCCTCAAAACTTGAGCAAAACTGCTGTTTTTTTTATCTATGCCGAGGCTTGTCAATTGTGTTAATGTGATTTGTTCACAAAACAGACAATTGATACTTGTTACTGAGGCATTCAAACCCAGCTTATCAGCTGTTGTAATCTGATATTGGATGCCTCAAAACTTGAGTCAAACCAATGGCTTATGGAAACTTTTCTGAGGCTTGTCAACTGTGTTATATATTGGGTCCGTGAAAACCTTGGCCAAACTCGCGTCTCTTTTTAAACTACGGCGAGGCTTGTCGTACTGAGTTTTGGTGATATTGGATCCCTGTAAACATCGGCTAAACTGATGGCTCTTCGAAAAATTTGCTGAGGTTTGTCAAGAAGTGTTGGAATGATACTGGTTCCCTCAAAAATTGAACCTTACTAATGGTTTTTTGAAAAATAATGCCGTGTCAATATGATGAATCTCTTTGAGCTAAGGCCATACTGATGGCTCTTTTGAAATGGTGCCGGTACTTGTGAAGCTAATGAAGGTCGTTGACCGATTGATGTTCGGTCTTGCACAATAATAGTGGTTGGCGAACTAATGACTAATGTATGCCACACGACTGTGCGAGAGGTTTCAGAATACGCTGTCTTAGAGCTGGAGCAGTGGTTCTTAACCTTTTTTTTGTCAATTCCCCACTTTTTAGTGAGCCAACTTTCCATTCCCCACCACGGCAACTTACTTTTACTTATCTGGGACATTCCTAACCCAGCAGTGTTGTCACTTTTACCCAAACATGACATACAATACCTCATTTTGGTTGTTTTTGTTATTAAAACAGTCTGTAAATGCTTGTCATTTTGTAAATAAGTCAACATTTGGATGTAGTGTGTCAGATTTTGAAATTATTTCATTTTTTTGTGGATGGAAACAAATGCACGAAATTCCCCACCTGGCAGTTCCGCCATTCTCCACAGGTAAAGAACCCCTGAGCTAGAGTGACTTAAGAGAGATCTAGTATTCATACGATCTTCTTGCCTCACCTAAATCTTCTAGTGAACATTCTTTATATTTGAGATGCTAATTCAGCCGTTTAGTGCAGGGATTTATAACCTAACAACTCTACGATGAAAAAAGCTGTTCATTCATTTGGTAGTGTCTTTGTGATGTACGAGGGCTAGTCAAAAAGTTCTCAGACAAATGCCATAATTTCATAATTTAACAACTCATTACTTCTATTTTTCTACACAAGCTCCATTGTTGTCCATACACTTTTGTAATCTATTTTTCTACATGTAAATGCCTTCCTGATAGAATTGAGGGGGCTTGTTCCACTAGGTTCTGTACAAGAGAGATGTTTTCTTCATTTGTTGCTGTGGTGGGTCTTCCTCCTCGTGGGTCGTCATCAAGTTGGACTCTTCCCTCTTTAAAGCGTTTAATCCAATCATAAACGACTGCTATACATGGTGCAGAGTCTCCATAAGCCTGCAGTAAAGCTTCGATGATCTTAACAGGTTTCCAATTTAGTTTAGTTGAAAATTTGATGTTAGCTCTGATCTCAAAATTTGCCACTTGAAGGGTTGAAAATTACTATTTTGAGATGCAACCTCTCTTGATGCTGACCTGACATAGACTGATGAGACAGCTGCAAGTTATCAAGGAAGCTCTAAGGACAGGTTTCAACTCGTAAAAACTTGTAAATCTCTGTTCAGTTCAAAATTATGGCATTTGTCTGAGAACTTTTTGACTAACCCTCGTATAGTTTTTGTTCATTCAATAGTTTTGCACTTTTTTCTAGTATTACCGGAAAGGATTCCATGATAAGGCGCATCATTCTGTTCTTTTTACAGGAGACAATTTGCCGACAGCTGCAGCAGGAAAAGGAAACCTTGCAGGAAGCCCTAGAGCAGGAGCGCTTAAAGTTACAGGAGCAAGTTACAAAGAAGGTGCAGGAGGCAGAGAAAGAGTTGCAGGAACAGCTGCAGCAGGTGCAATCTCGGTTGCAGCTCCAGGAAAACATCGCCACCGACATGTCCAAAGAACTTGAGAAGAAGGTTTGTACTGCGTAGCCTGGTGGATGTTTCGGTCCACTTTTGAAAATAGCCTCAACAAATGTATTTTTTGTTAAAGTTGTGTCCTAGTGGATTCTTTAAAGTTCACTGCTGAGTGACAGCTCCTTCCTCATTCTAATGTCGATCACTACCTGATGCCAGAGTAAGTCTAATGATGGTGGTTAGGATAACGGTAATATGAGTAGAGAAATGCTGACGTTTCTGCGGGGCTAACGGTGAGTTTGGTTAGGTTAAGAATAGCAGAAGAGGGAAATCGACTTGACTGTTCAAATACATTTTTATCATTCCTAAGAAATAAGAAAAATTAATTGCTCAATAACATTTCTCTTGGTAGGTAGATAATAGTTATTTTTGAAAAGGTCTCTAAATAATTTTGATATCATTCATTTATACCGGCACGTGAATGAGCAATTTAGCTAGTGGTACACATGTGGCCCAATACGCGGGGAACGCGTGACTGTGCATGGGGCAGTGGGTCTGAGAAGACACACTGCGCTGTGATGTCGTCTGGGCAGATTGACTCCATGAGCCCTGATCTACTCACAGCGACTGGATGTATTCAAACGTTGGCTGTCTCCTGGTGTGAGCTGCGGATGAAGCTACTTCTGGTGCAGCATAGAGGCTCGCTCTGAAGCACTAACAAGCTCTCTACTACTACTGTTGAGCAGCAAATAGGGCAGCGTGAAGTATTCTGTGAGGAGTGGTGTGCCTGGTGCAGGGTTTGGTTCTGCATGTCAGGTGAACTGAGCGTGAGAGGAGTGTGATGCTTGCACTCTGTGATAGTTTAGTAAACAAAACTTTGTTTGCTCCTCATTTTAAATTAAACTTTGTCTCTTCTTGAAGATTGATTGATAGTTCAAGGGGAATTGATGTAAATGCGACTTGCTGTTTCTATTCACAGGGGATCTTGTGTTGGAATATTCCTGATGCATAAATTCTGCGTTCCCTGAACTCCATACTAAATGGTGCCTTCTATCCTTCCACTGGAACACCTCTGTTTTTTGTTGGGGTTAGGGAAGCTCAAGCTAACTTATTATCTCATCTAAGCTAACGTATTGTCTCATCTGAGCTAACTTATTATCTCATCTAAGCTAACTTATTATCTCATCTAAGCTAACTTATTGTCTCATCGGAGCTACCTAATTATCTCATCTAAGCTAACGTATTGTCTCATCTGAGCTAACTTATTATCTCATCTAAGCTAACTTATTATCTCATCTAAGCTGACTTATTGTCTAAGCGGAGCTCACTAATTATCTAAGCTAAGCTAACTTATAGTCTCATCTATGCCAACTTATAATCAGATCTGTAGATGTATTTCAAAATGTGTTCCAAGGCAACAAGGCTAATTTCATGAGCACTTTACTTGCACTGCTTCACTGAGAGGAATAAATGTAGCATTTCACTGAAATAAGGTTGTGTTGTGCAGGCAGAGGCGGAGCAGCGGCTGCAGGGTCTAGAGACAGAGAGAAAAAAGCTGCAAGAGGAGCTAGAGCGAGCGCAGCAGGACGGCCAACAGGTGACTTTGTGCCCTTCGTAACATGCCGCACGCTTCAGCTAATGCTGGAAACGTAACCCTAAATTTATCGTTATTGTTCTGAGTGAAAGAATAATGCGTGATAAATCTCTAGATGAGTCTGACAGTCCTCTGAAAGCTGCGGCTATTATTAGAACTTTTGAAATCACCGCCACCATCCGAAGGCGGTAGTAGGCTGCTGCTGGTGACAAGCCAATGGAATTCGTGGTTTCGGCTGAAGGCAAGCGCGACGCTTGCTGCCCTGGTAAATGATGCTCCTTCTTGAGATTATGCTTTGGGTTCTTGGTTGTCAGCACACGATGCAATGCGTGAGCTTTGTATGTGGTCAAATGCAAGACCACGAGCGTTGTAGTAACATCGGTCATTACCTTGGGTGTGGAAAATTTGTGTCAACTTTTCAGACGTTGACAAGTTAATACACATACTGATTGTTGCCGTGCCTGCAGCCGCTTATGTATACACTGAATGTTGCCATGCCTGCAGCCACTTAATGCATACCCTGAATGTTGCCATGCCTGCAGCCACTTAATGTATACACTGAATGTTGCCATGCCTGCAGCCACTTAATGTATACACTGAATGTTGCCATGCCTGCAGCCACTTATGTATACACTGAATGTTGCCATACCTGCAGCCACTTAATGTATACACTGAATGTTGCCATGCCTGCAGCCACTTAATGTATACACTGAATGTTGCCATGCCTGCAGCCACTTAATGCATACACTGAATGTTGCCATACCTGCAGCCACTTGTGTATACACTGAATGTTGCCATGCCTGCAGCCACTTAATGTATACACTGAATGTTGCCATGCCTGCAGCCACTTAATGTACACACTGAATGTTGCCATGCCTGCAGCCACTTATGTATACACTGAATGTTGCCATGCCTGCAGCCACTTAATGTATATACTGAATGTTGCCATACCCGAAAACAGTGATCGAGTACTATGTGTACTGTGTCTTCACTGAGAACTTGATTTTCCTGCCACATTGGAAAGGCAAATTTCATTGACAAGTTTTGAAGTGATTCAGTAAGTAATAAGTTACTCGCCGCAGAGTTACTGTGTTGCACGCTAGAAGTGCTGCAGTGTGGCTCGCTGCTCGAAGTGCTGCATTACTTGAAGAAATTCCTTTTATTTGATTCATTAGAAAATACTGGACTTACTTATTTACCATCTACAAACGCGCTACGCGATATTTTATTTTATTTTGTATGGGCATTTTATGCACAGCAATTGCTCCTAATTTATTAAATATCAGTGCTTCAGTGTATAAAATGACTATTTCTGATTTTATATGGGTATCTTATGCACCAGCACCTCTGGTTTATTCAATATCAGTGCTTGAAAATATATGAAAAAACCTATGTTATTTCATGGATGTGTATTAGGCATAACACGTGCTGCTAATTTATTCAAAATCTGTGCTTCAGTACAGTTAAAATGGCTATTCGGTATTTTATGTTGGTATTTGTGCACAAGTGCTGGCAGTTTATTAAATATGAGCACTCCTAATTGAGGTACACGAACTGCCAATCCATGCCCTAGAAATGGTGTGACCCACAGCAGGGGACTGCCCCGCATTTCTTCTCTTGAAATATTCACGAGCGCCGCACACGACAGGTGAACAGCCTGCAGACTGCGCTGGAGCAAATGGAGAAGGAAAAGGCGAGACTGCAGCAGGAGATGGAGATGATGGAGTTTGCCGTCACAGCTGAGGCAAAGAAAGCTGTCTTCGACTCCGTCGAGGAGGCCATGGACTCCGAGATGCAGTGCCCTATTTGCAACGAGCTCTTCATCAAGGTCTGTTGGACGAGCTCTTTTTCAAGGTCTGTTGGACGAGCTCTTTATCAAGGCCTGTTGGACGAGCTCTTTATCAAGGCCTGTTGGACGAGCTCTTTATCAAGGTCTGTGGTACTAGATTTTCTGGAGATATCTCTTGTGTGACTACGGGGGTGGAGGACGGAGTCTAATTCTTGTTTGCTGCCCATCTGTGGTGGAAGGCATATGTATAGAGACAACCTGGTACCGCCTTGTCTTTTATGCTCGTAATACGAGTATTTTCTTAGGGTATACGATGTTGGTTTAAATGAAAGTCTCTCAATGTACGACATCTTTAGTATGGCGTTTGCTGCAGCATTTTGCTAGTTTCTGTTTATGAGATTTGTTTTTAATAAAGACCTTTGGCTGAATAAACAGTGCAAATTTTAGTTACTCCTTTTTTCTCAGATCTTATCCCACGAAGGTCATTCGTCCACGACAGTGCTGGCCTTTTTTTTGTTTAAATTTGTACTTAAAGAGCTTAATCTATAGAGAGAGTACTAGAGGCTTCCTCTGTGTGTGTGTGTGTCACTGCACCTGGGAAGAAAGCATTAAATTATGTGTACTCGGCAGGCCGTCCTGCTGAACTGCACACACACGTTCTGCGAGTACTGCATCGGCTGTTGGAAGAAGAACAAGCGCGACTGCCCCTCGTGCCGCTCTGCCATCACGTCCGAGACGCGCTCTCTGGCCATCGATAATTTCATCGACAAAATAGTCCTCTCCCTCTCCGATGATATGAGGAAAAATAGAGAAAAAACCATAAAAGAGAGAGAAGGTTTGTGGCTTACGCATCGCAATAGTGTCTAGATTACTCATCACGAGCACAGTGTGTGTTAGCACTTTGTCATACTTTTTTATTTTTCGAAACGTGATTGGAGGAGTGTCTGCTTATTTGCGTGTGGGAGCGGAGCGATAGGACTGGGGATCCTCTTCTCTGTAGTGATTTTCCCGAGAGGCAGCAGGCCATTGAAGAGGGTGGGAGGGGTCGAAAGACCACTCAAACCCTAATACTAGGATCTATGAATGTAAGGGGGTGTGGAAGTAGAGCAACTGAGAGTAAGAGGGAGGAGATCGGAAGAGTGATGTTGAGCCGGAAGTTGAATGTGTTGGCCCTGAGTGAGACGAAGTTGAAAGGTAGTGGTGAGTTGATGTTTGAGAGTGTGTGTGGAAGAGTGTCTGGGGTGAGTGGGGGACATGCAAGAGAGAGTGTGGCTATATTATCTAGTGTAAGAATCAGAGAGAAAGTAGTTGGATGGGGTGAGTTGTGATCGAGAATAATGTGGGTGCGAGTGAAATGGGGGGTAGAGTCATGGGTGTTTGTGAGCGCGTACGGACCGGGATCGGGGAGGAGAGAGAGGAGTTTTGGGAGAAGTTGTCCGAGTGTGTTGCAAGAGTGGGGAATGGTTGTAGAGTTGTGGTGATGGGAGACCTGAATGCGAGAGTGGGTGAGCAGGTGGTGGATGTTGTTGTTGGTAGGTATGGAGTAGCTGGGGTGAATGAGAGTGGTGAATACTTGATAGAGTTATGTGTAGAGAGTGAGTTAGTGATTGGGAATAGAATGTTTGAGAAAAAAGTATAAACAAGTATACATATGTGAGGACGAATGGAGATGTGATAGTGGAGAGAGCATTGATGGATAATATTTTGGTTAGCAGGGGAGTGATGGGTCGTTTACTTAATGTGCATGTGTTCCGTGGTGAGTTGAATAGGATATCGGATCATTACTTGGTCGAAGGAAAGTTGAGAATAAGTGGAGTGTGGGGAGGTGTAAAAAGGAGGAGTGAAAGGGAGGTGTTAAATGTAAGCAAGTTGCATGATTCTGAGCTGGAGTGTGAGTATCAGGAGAAGATGAAAGTAGAGTATGGGAGGGTGAAGGTAAGTGAGGTTGGTGTTGTGGAAGGAGAATGGAAGCTGCTTAAAGATGTGGTGGAAAAATGTGCAAGGGAAGTGTGTGGGGTAAGGAAGGCTTGAGGGGGGATTAGAAAGGGGAGTGAATGGTGGAACGGAGAAGTAGGAGCGGCTGTGAGAAGAAAGCGGGGGGCGTTCGAAAGGTGGCTGCAAAGGGGCAGCCAGCAAAATTTCGAGGAGTATAAGGATAGGAAGAAAGAGGTACAAAGATTGGTAAGGAGAGTAAAGAGGGCAGCGGATGAGGAGTGGGGGAGGAAGTTGGGAGGGGACTTCATGGAGAGAAGGAAGGTTTTCTGGAAGGAAGTGAAGAGAATTAGGAAAGGACAGGGGGAGAGTGAGGCAAGAGTGAAGGATGCAAATGGTAGGCTGCTAGTGGAGGGTTGTGATGTGAGGAAGAGATGGGCGGAGTACTTTGAGGAACTGCTGAACGTGAATGATAGGGTTGCGAGAGTGGGATCTGTTGGAAGTGATGTTAGAATGCCTGTGTTTGTTGAAGTGAATAGAAGTCGAATAAGAAGTTTAGAAGTGAAAGGTGCGTTAGATGTGATGAAAAATGGGAAAGCACCAGGTATGGATGGTTACACGGTTGAATGTCTAAAGAAAGGTGGAAATGTGATTGTAGAATGGTTGGTACGTTTATTTAATGTGTGTTTTGGGGCTAGTAAAGTGCCGGTAGATTGGAGTAGCGCATGTGTAGTTCCGTTGTACAAGGGGAAAAGTGACTGGTATGAGTGCAGCAATTCTAGAGGTATAAGTCTACTGAGTGTCGTTGGGAAGCTGAATGGAAGAGTTTTAAGTGGAAGAGTGAGAGTGATAACAGATCGTGTGCTGGCTGAAGTACAATGTGGTTTTAGAAGTGGCAGAGGTTGTGTGGATCAAATGTTTGCTGTGAGGCAGGTAAATGAGAAATTCTTAGCAAAAGGAAAAGATGTATATTGGGCATTTATGGATCTAGAGAAAGCTATGACAGAGTGGATCGTGAAGCTCTATGGCAAGTTGTAAGCTTGTATGGAGTGGGTGGGAAACTGTTGAATGCGATTAAGAGTTTCAACACTTACAGCAGAGCGTGTGTGAGAGTAGGGAATGAGGTGAGTGATTGATTTCCAGTTGTGACAGGTGTGAGACAGGGATGTGTGATGTCGCCGTGGTTGTTTAATTTGTTTATGGATGGTGTGGTAAGAGAAGTGAATGCCAGAGTGTTGGGAAAAAGTGCCCAGTTGGTGGGACAAAATGGTATGTATTGGGAAGTGTGTCAGCTGTTGTTTGCAGATGATACAGCGCTTGTGGCTGATTCAGAGGAAAAACTGAGGAGACTGGTTGCAGAGTTTGGTAGAGTGTGCGAAAGGCGTGAGTTGAGGGTAAATGTGAATAAAAGTAAGGTGATGAGATGTTCAAGAGGGGGAGTGTTTGGAACCTTGGATGTGAGGATGAATGGTGAGTGTTGGAAGAGGTAGAGCATTTCAGGTACCTCGGGTCGGACGTGGCTGTTAAGGATAGTATGGAAGTAGAAGTGAGGCATCGAGTGAGTGGAAGCTGTAAGACATTGGGTTCAATGAGGAAAGTTTTTTAATGCAGGAGTTTGAGTATGAATGCTAATAGGGGACTGTATGAAAGCTTGATCGTGCCAGTTTTGTTGTATGGAGCAGAGTCCTGGGGTTTGAGAGTAGCTGAGAGGAGGAAGTTGGATGTGTTTGAGAGGAAGTGTTTGAGGAGCACGTATGGAGTAACAAGAAGAGATAGGATCAGGAATGAGTTGGTTAGGGGGCAGACGGGGGTTATCAAAAAGTTGAGCAGGCGAGTGGATGAAAGAGTGCCTGGATGGTTTGAACATGTTGAAAAAATGAATGTTGAGCGGCTGGTGAAAAAGATTTATATGTCGGAAGTGTGTGGTATTAGAGCACGAGGTAGACCACAGATGAGTTGCATGGATGGGGTGAAACGTGCTTTGTTTGAGAGGGGTCTGACTGTGGACGTGGCGAGAGGGATGACTGCGGACAGAAGTGAGTGGGAGCAGTGCATAAGAAGGTAATTTATTTTTTGACGCTGTACTGGAAGCCTGCCCGTGTGTGATGGAGTTGACCTGTCCTGGGCGGGGGGAGGGGCTGCGCTCAATGAAGTGGTCGGGGTAAACCAGCCATGGCTGTCGGGCCTGACTGTGGAAGGTGGTTGTGCTGAGCTGCTGCTGATCCTGGCAGTTCTGGTGCGGCCAGTGCTGCCTCTCTCGCCTCCTAGTGACTAAGGGTGATGAGTGTGACCTGCTGTCGGCTACCCTCTCATAGGAAGGAGAGGCCTGGTATATTTGTGATGGATGACTATACTCGTACATAATATGAGAAACTTCAGCGTTGCGTTTGGTGCTGCCTCAGCAATAGTTTTTTTGTGCTCTCTTTGCCATCTTTGCCGTGTGATCATCGAGGCTGTACTGGGTACTAATGTGACTCAATCGCAACTGTGTTCTTTGCTGTCTCTAAACTATCCAGTTGAGTTGCGAAGCTGTATCCTGTATCATCTCGAGGCTCTATCCTGTATCATCTCGAGACTATCCTGTATCATCTCGAGGCTCTATCCTGTATCATCTCGAGACTGAATCCTGAATCATCTCGAGACTGTATCCTGTATAATCTCGAGGCTGACTCCTGTATCATCTCGAGACTCTATCCAGGTTGGCCTCAATATTATATCCGTTCTAATCTCGAAATGGTATCCATTATAATTTCAAGATTATATGCATTATAATTTCAATATTTTATCCATTGTAATTTCAAGGTTATATCCAATATAATTTCAAGATTATATCCATTATAATTTCAAAGATTGTGTGCGTCATCATCTCGAGTTTGTATCTGGTTCAATCTCACGACTGTAGGCGGTTTTTGTGTCGAGACTATCTTGTATAATGGGGACACTGCACTTGATATGGTCTCGTGATTCAGATTTGCACCTATTGCTGTCGCGTCTGAGAATGCTGACGTCATCACCATAATCATCTGATGGAAACATTAGGAATATTTATGATGTATCCCAATGGCGGCTTGTCATGACCAAGTGTTGAATTGCAGAGGAGATCAGCCGCGCTGCGGCGGCAGAGACGGCGGCGCGGGAAGCGAGGGAGGCAGCACGCAACGCCAGGGGGCGAGGGCGCAGGAGGTGAGTTCTGCTGCTATGTCGGCCTCTGATGCTTGGTGTTGAGGTGAGCGTGCTGTGCGGGACTGGTGTCTGCTTCTTGGTGTTGAGGTGAGCGTGCTGTGCGGGGACGATTGCTGACAGTTTCCATTGTGTTTTTCCTCCTGCTGTTTTGTTGGTGTGTGAGTAAAAAATACTCGTTTTTGATGCAGGTGCGTGAAAATGGATCGTTTTAGATACGTATGCATCATATTTCTTGTAGAAATTACTCTAGTATGTGAAAATTGCTCGTTTCTTGATGCCTGTGCACGAAGATTTAGGAGTGAAGGCTTTTTCCTCCGTATTTCTGCTTCGAGGTGCGTGCATGAAGAATACGACTTGTGTCACTTGCTTTTTCCTTTCCTCCAGAATTTCGGTGCATGTGCGTGAGGATTGGAGAATGTGCTTTACTGCTGCTTTGTCTCCACTACTCAATGTGATGCCTGTGCGTGATTGATTACTGGAGACATTGACTCGACTAGCGACACACGACTGATCCACTCAACTAGTTCTTGTCGCCCTGTAATAGTTCATATTTTTTATTCAATAAAGAAAGGATCTTGATTTTATTTATTCTACTCAATTTTCGTCCATAATATTCTAAACTAGTCTTTTCGTTACTAATCTATTCAATTCTTTTCTTTTCTATTCTTTGTCATTTTTTTCTTTACCATTCTTTATTACTCTTTTCTATGCTATTCTTTATCACTCATTTCTTTACTATTCTTTATTACTCTTTTCAATGCTATTCTTTATCACTCATTTCTTTACTATTCTCTATTACTCTTTTCTATGCTATTCTTTGTCACTCATTTCTTAACTATTCTTTATTACTCTTTTATTCCGCTGAGTGACTTGCAGTTGAGGCAATCGAGGGGTGAGCATTTTGCTGTTGCATGTCGAGGCGTGCTGTGATGGTGGATGTGATGTGTGCATGGTGCACTAGAAATGACGTCTGTTTCTCTCTCTCTCTCTCTCTCTCTCTCTCTCTGACTTCTAGTGAAGGAAGAAATATTCTTCACGCCGCAAATGTTTCTTTTGAGGGGACTTCAAACACACATTGAAAAATTATTTTTCTAGCGCAACATAGCACGAGCTCGTATGTCTTATGCATCTACCTCTGGACAGCAAATCTCAGTTGGTAAACTAACCGCGTTGGTCCTAGTCTGAAATTCCTTCCACGAACGATCTGCCTCTCATCTGTGAACGGTACAGCCGCTGCTTGCAGTTCACGGTGAACAACCGAAGTCTGCTGGGTGCCTGGCCATGTAGGGGTGGCCGGCAATGAGAGAGCTGATGCTGAGGCCCGGCGTGCTGCTGGATCTGATGACCTGCCGAACAACCCTGGTGTCCCCTGTAGGGATTACTACCACATTATCAAGTCTACCGTGCGTAATGTGTGGCAACAATCCTGGGATCTGGAAGTAAATAATAAGCTGAGAGTACTTAGGCCTATGGTAGGGGAATGGGCTTCAGCTGAATGTCGTAGCCGATGTTTGGAGGTGATCCTATGTCGGTTGCGTATCGAGCACTGCCGACTTACCCACGGTCATCTCATGGAGCGTCACCCACAGCCGCGCTGCAACACCTGTCATGTACCGCTAACGGTGCTGCATGTACTTGCCGAATGTCCAAACTTTGCTGCTGCTAGAAGAGAATCCTTCCCTCATCTTTGAGATGCGGACGCCCCGTCGCTGCACATTGGGATGCTTCGTGAGCTCCTCCGTGCTCTTTTCAACCTCGGTGCGCTGGTGACCTTTCTTGCACGAAGTGATTTGATTAGTAAAATGTAACGAGCTTTTATGCTCTGAAAACGAAAATTCTTCTGCACTTTGCAAGTGCGAACTCACGCCGAGGTTATAACTTGAGGGGAAGAAATGGCCGAGCGTACCGTGCTGCCACTCTTGTCTTTGTGAGGGGGTTCCAGCACGGGTAAGACGCTCGGCCATAGTGTGGGCGGGTAGCTGGAGCCTCCGTTTTTGGGTCCCAGCTGTTCTCGCACTCTTTACTCTGCTCAAATTTAAAAATCTCGTTTGTTTGTATTAACTCGCGGTGTATACCGATACTTTTTGCAAGTGTGACCTGTAGAATGGATCATGCTCATTGAGTGAGAAATTGTAATGTGCTTATGCAAACAAATATAATTGTATGTGTTGAGGCAATAGAAATTGTGTTGACCACCGAAATAAAGTTTCTTATAATACTATCTCAGAGGTGATGTAGAATTATGGTATCTATGAAACTATGAGACCTTCGGCGCGAAATAGTCGGAGCTACTAAAGCGCTAGCTAGTAAACCTATGTTACTACTACCACTACATCACGGTGAACACTGCAGTGTGCAGTGAACAGTCTCGTGAAAATGTAGTGCAACACAATGTTCACGTACAACGCTGCTGCATACTGCTCACAGTATGCAGTGCATTCAATAGTTGAAAAATGCTTGGACATTAGCTGCTGTATCACCGTCCGCGTGTGGCATTTTGAACAGCGTCCAGTGTGTGTGTGTGTGTGTGTGCGGTCGTTGGTTCATGTCTGGCTGGTGTTAAGATGTGCCTGCTGGTGCTGCCGGCGTCCCGTGCTGGTGATAAGCTGAAGCTTGTTTCATCTGCTTCACTTCCCGTGTAAATGCCTTCATGCTGCCGCAGCGAGGCATCCAATAAATTTTCAAAGCACAAGGAACTTCCAAAGGACTCCAGATGAAAGCGTCCTTTTGGGCCCATGATGCGAGAACTGGACTGCAGTTTTGTGGAAGCCGTTAAACGGTGGTCTGTGCTACACGAGAACTCTTCCCTCATCATGTCCTTGGAACACCGTCATGGCAAATTTTCCGTTCTGCTACTGAAGTTGGAGGGTCATGGATGTGCTCAAAGAATGGTGGAGGAATCTGTCAGAAACTCATTTTCTGATGTGTGGGGGACTTTCAGTAATTTCGGACATATGCTGAATAAATCGTCGTATGTGGAGATTATAATGTGAAGAAGTTAAAAAATATCGATACACCGAGAGGTAATTGAAGTTTGACCACAAAAATGGATTACTAATTGAAACTATGGAACACTTCTGCCTCAATCGTATTAATGGGACTAAAAAAATTTACTTCAGCCACGTTGTATCAGTCCGTTGTATTACTTCTATACACATGCTTAAACTTGTGAAGAATGTGTAGACTTTCTTGCTGAATGAAACACTGCTCGGTTCACTGGTTCTTGTCGTAGAGAGACCACCAAGCAATTTCATTTCATTAACTTACTTTCTAAAGAGAATGCCGTGTGCTTTTGACCAACTGCACATTTCTTATGACTACTGATATTCACGTGTACATTCAACTGATGCTGCTGCTGCTGCTCACAGTTGCCGGCGAGGACCTACCTAGAACATCGACTGACGCTTAACATTAAGAGTAGTCTGTCAGCATTGATTACATATTGGCTCAATATTTCTAGCAACATCAAATATGATCTTAGCATCTTCAATCGCATACTATCATGATTTAGTTACTCTATTTTTCACATAAATACAAGCTCGATTTAATCAATGTGGGGAAGAGTACGATGTTGGAAATATTTCATAACATCAATTATGAACGACCTCACTTCGATGCTTGTTTTCATTGGCCGAGCACAACCAGACCTTGAAATTATTGCACATGAGCATGAACGCTAAGCAGAGCTGCCAAGCCAGTTGTTTCTTCTCCATCTTTGACCCGCGCACCATCTTTGCAGTGGGCAGCGCCGGCAACGCCAGCAAGATCGGCATCCAGGGCCGCTAAACTCGGGTATCGCTTCGTTCGCACAGCCACGACAGCAAGAGGCACCTCCCCGCACTGAGCGTCAAGTGCACCACCACGCCGCACCAACAGTGATCATTGGCTCGCGGTCACGAGCAGGCAACAGAGTAGTTGAGCAGGCGGCGTCGGGCCTGCTCTACAGCACCGCACCTGAAGACCTTCGGGTGTTGCAGATGGCAGCGCCCACCCCTGATACTCCGTACGGCGAGACGCTACGCATACAGCAGCAGCTGCTCCACAGTCTCTTGCTGGTGCGTCGGCATCACTGAGCTCTTCAGCTCACCATCAAATCTGACTATTAATCTAACTACAGGCTCATATTAGCCGGGAAGATTGGCGTGTGTGTTATTTCTCCCGTTAAAGAGTATGTAGTTTTAGCAAGTGGGACTCGATAGTTTTGTATTATATGTTGAATTTTTATGCAGGGCGTAAAGTTCTAGAATGAAGTTCTTTGTATATGAGGAAAGTAATTTCAACTGTTCGTTTGCTGTTTTTGGTTAGTACACCGCTTGCTTTGCATCCCATGTCTTAGAACGTTGGTGATTTAACTGTGGGTTTTGGAGCTATCTAATTACGGGCCGCGTGGTTCAGTAGCAGCATAGGAGTTTTCACTAATGTATTGTCCGTTACGTTTTTGCGATGCCTTTGTAATAAAACGGTTACAATATATTTGTTAAATGATATACATTACATTGTACAAGAATCCCAATTTCTCAAATGCATTGAAGGAGACAGTAATGCTACGTATCTGACGAAACATATATTCATGGAGTGATCTAGCCTGCGTAGACGCAAACGAATCTCAACTTTTTGAATATTTCGTATGTTTGTTCTTGAGATGAGAGCCTTTTTGCGCGCAAAAATTAAGTTTTATATCCTCCATAAAATTAGGTTTTGGTTCTATACACGCTCTTTTGTATGATATTCTACTTCTAGAGTGTTATTACCGCGTTAATGCTGGTAGTCCGAGTACCTGATTATACCAAAACTGTTGGGATGTTGGGGTTTGTTAGGGATGTGCACGACTTGGTCCAAAATGTGTTCTAGGAGAACTTACCTTAATCTCGTCTAGAGGAGCGGAATCTAAAGCAACCCTATACAACATCGGCGCCTGAAGATCTTTCTTGAATTGAGGAGCACCTTCTCAGAGGGATAAAGCTTCAAACTGTGAAGCAGGTCTCTGCGGGAGAAGGGATGCTGCTAATTTGGTGGTGCCTTCCGAGGCTCTTTTGACGCTCTCTGTCTCTCTTTGTGATCTGAGACCGCTAATGTGCTTAGCGTGAGTGGCTCGTCGTGACTGCCCAGTGTTCTATTTAGGTACTCCGTGAGAAGTGAAATTTTTGTTCACGCATCGTCAACTTTTGGAGCAGTCTGTACATATCTGCGAAGTGCTATCAATTTACTTTTTACTTACTTACTCTCCTAGGGGAGCCCATAGTGCAGAGTGATGGTGACCATGGTGGAAATGAAGCTGTTAAATAACTAACTGTTCTTGTAGAGCCTACCCCACGGGGGCGTACAACTATTTTATCTATGGGAATTAGCGCTCCCAGAGGGAACATGTGTGAGGGCCCGAGCTGAGAGTTAGGTTGGCCTTCTTTTTGTTGAAATAAAATGCTTTTGTTACGTTCAGGACCATCTTTTTTCAGTTCACTGTTGTCTTGTTTTTCAGCACCTACTACTTTCTTTTTTAAACTTTTATCTTGTTTCATAAACTTCTTTCTCAACTTACTGTTTCAAATGAGCAGAGCAGATTTTGCGTTCACTTGTCTTCATACTAAATGGTGCCTTCCTCCTTCCTCTCTTTGGAATGCTTTTTTACGTTTAGGGAGGCCGGAGGCGTACACTAACTTCTAATCTAATCTTGGAGAGTTTTTTCTTTACTGAATGAAGAACTGATTAACATAGCAGACATCGTTGTTGGTGTCTTGTGGACTAGGTTTGGTGTATGCGTCCACGATGGGAAGTTACTTTAACAAAGCAGTTCGGGGTAACTTTATCTGACTTGTAAATGACTTGTGTACACGGCCCGTCAAAAGTGACGGATTTCTATAACTTCCTTGAGTAAATCCTCCAGATGTGGATGACCAACAAATAAATCCATCGTAATAGAATCCGCGATTAAAATATTCATGTACTTGTGCACTAGTGAAACTCGAATCACAGATACGGTCATTGAGCATCTCATGAGCGTCACAGAGAGACGGAAGAAGCGGACACCAAACAAATATACAAATAAATAAACACACCAAGGGTGTTATAAGGCAAGATTGCGGCTGACTTGTAGATTACGGCAGCGGATGTAGGGTTGTGTGTCTGAATAACTTGGGAATCTGCTGATTGAGTCCAGTGATAACCATTGTCCTTCAATGTATTTTTGAGACATTTTCTTTTGGAGGCAAACGCAAGATTTATGATCTTTTGAAGCGATTTTCTGGGTGCTTGCCCGTTTGCATGTCATGTTGGTGCCCAGCGTGTCCTTTGAAAAGCTTAATTATGTCGGCTACGATGTCTCTTCTTGTTATTGTTAGGGTTTTACTTTTTTTTAAGAGGTATCACAACGTGTAGGGTATTTGGGTAGTCAAACTGTTCGAGGGTTCATGTTTATTCCCTTTATTTTTATACGCACTTCTCATCAAAATTCTGCGCGTAATATCTTAGTTTACCACAGAGAGCTGTGTCGATCGGGCCACTACAACTTGTAACATTAGCTGACTAATATTTCATCAAGGTTTACTGTGATCAATTCTTTAATTTAGAAGAGACTTTATTGAATAAAACTTCAACATCATTCGAGCAATTATTTTAATTTTAAATGAATCCATAGATTCATGAAGACGTTCATTCTTATGAGGAACATGAAATTCTTTTTTACTTGAATGTGACCTCGTTCATTTAGCTCGGGTTCTACCCTAACATCGATCAGTGAAACTTCATGCTCACGAGGATTTCCGGTTGATGTACATTTATCTTTTGACGTACGTTCAGATAAGTAAACATATTATGCACGCAGTCGTTTCTTTATCCATTTGCTCCGAAAATTGTCACCTAATGCCCAACCAAAATTTTTGCAACTAGTAACCGTGTGAGCATCATTGTATTTGACCGCATCTCCTGTACTTATTGGGCCTCTTTTGCGTGACTGCAGCGACTCGCGTGCCTCTCTCACGCCCCCGCAGCTTTTGTAGTACATACTTGCATGAGCAGCCTCCAACTGTGGTACAGCGAGCCATTGAGCTCTGTGCAGTAATGTGTCAATTGTTCTAGTTCTCTTCTTCTATGCCGTGATGTGTCTATTGTTCTAGTTCTCTTCTTCTATGCAGTAATGTGTCTATTGTTCTAGTTCTCTTCCATATTACATCCCTTCCTCTACTGACTACGAGGCACTGGCGGAGATGGCGCAATTGCCCCCGTTCAAAGTTGAGCGTGCCCTCACTCTGGAAGAGCCAACCTGGCAAATACCAATACATACAAACCTTCTGTCCAGGACCGCAATACCCAAAGAAAGGGATGATGGCAAGAACCATACTGCGACACATTTTCCGAGATCCCCTTCACAGTGACCATGAAGGAGCTTTTCATGTCTACACTGATGGTTCTAAGACGGAGGACGCAGTGGGCTGTGCTGCAGTTTCGGATGACAGAGTGATAGAGGAAAAACTGCTGCCTGAAACGTCAATTTACTCTGCGGAACTGATCGCCATGCGTGCCGCACTCCGCATGATTAAGGAGCGGCCTACTCCGGGTTCTTACGTAGTGTTCTCCGATTCCAGAGCTGCTCTCCAGTCACTGAGGTCTTACAACTCCACACATCCAATAATTTCTGGAATAATGTTGAGTTTTTTGCGACTTGCAGGCTCCCCAAAACTTGTAACTCCATGCTGGGTACCTGGTCATGTTGATGTGCGTGGCAACGATCAGGCAGACGAGTTAGCGCGAAGTGCTGCAACCTCTGCTGCTGACCCAACAAATACCTGAGTACCCGCCCGAGATTACTACCCTATAATTAAAGCTGCAAAAACTCGACTTTTGCAGCGAGAGTGGGAGAACATCCAAGACAACAAGTTGTGCAAGATTAAGAACAGTGTTCGAGTCTGGCCTTCAGCATGCCGGAACCGCCGCGTGGAAGTCCTCCTATGTCGACTGAGGATTGGTCACACCCGCCTCACCCATGGCCGTTTAATGGAGCGTCGCCCGCCCTCTCTTTGCGATCGCTGCTTGGTACCGCTGTCGGTACAGCATGTATTGGTTGAGTGTCTTCTTTTTCCATGTTTGTTCCCGTTATTACTCTGGTTTACAGGGCGCTGACTCTGATTTTGTCTTATGTAAAATGTTGGGAGAACCGACTCGTGGACGTTTTAATCATTGGCGACTTATTAGTTACCTCTCTGACTCGTCTCTTGTGAACAAATTATAGTGCCTTTGTACACTGAGAACTTGGAAAAGATTTATAAATTTAAATTCTTTTCTAGCTGTACAGTTCTTGGTGAGTCCTGCAATGTTTGTGTTATTTAACTCAATTTACCAAATCTTCGTGGTTGCGTGAAGGATGTTTTAACAGGGAGCCGCGCAGTAACGCTCTACAGCCGGGCGTGATATCGTCTTGGAAGGTTGTAGATGAGACTGCAATATGGCCGGACGCGCTGCGTTGGTACCTCGGGGGTTTCAGCGTGGGTAAGGCGTCCGGCCATAATGGGTGGGCAGCCAAACCCCCTACGGGGTTTGGCTGCCCAGTGTGCTCGAATGTACCGTAGTATGTACAAAATTTCAACGGCGAGGCAGTTATAATCTCGAGTTGTAATTATAATGATCATATAATTTTCGATGTTCAAATAGTGTTGGTGTCCATCTTACGTGGTAAGTCGGAAAAGCCTGATACTGATTAAATTATGTGACCTTCGGTGCGATATAGTTTGAATAACTGAAGCGCTAGCAAACCCATGTTACTACTACTACTACTATTACTACTACTTCTAGTTCTCTTCTTCTATGCAGTAATGTGTCTATTGTTCTAGTTCTCTTCAGTGAGAAGGTAACCCTTCAAGAATTAAAACCTTCAAGCATTTCTGTTCAACGTCATAACATTTTCTTTTTCCACTGCCAGCAGAATGTTTAGTTTTCTCGAACTTATCGCTCACTGAGAGTACATTTCTAATTCTTTTGTTCTCAGATTTTTTCAACCATTGTACATTGAAATTCAGATTTTGGTATTTACATGAGTTAGATAAGAGGGCGTGGACTCGGATGTCGAAACACCAAAATGTTCACGTCATGTCTCAAATTTACAGTTCACAAGTATACCAAAACCGTTTTTCCTTTCTTCTCACCAGAGGTGTTTGTCTTTCATATTAGAGCGGCTGTCTCATCCTCCGTAATCCAAGCGCTATGGGCCGAATTCGGAGTTAAGTTAGTGATCGGATACACCCTGTCGTGTTGCTGCTGCAGCGAGCAGCTTGCGCGTCCCTTCACATTGATGCCTTCGTCAACGCCACTAGTCATTATTGTTTCATCCTTATTGTCTCATCTGCCGGTATCATCATGTAACCCTCATTGCTTGTCACAACCTGAACTCCCTCATCTTTTGGTATCATTATTGAAGTCCGTCATCACTCCCAGGGGAAAATGTGAGGGCCCGAGCTGAGTGTTATGTAGGCCTTCTTTTTGTTGAAGTAAAATGTTTTTGATGTGTTAAGGACCATCTTTTTTTTATTCACTGCTATCCTGTTTTCCAGCTCCTACTACTTTATTCTTAGACTTTGATCTTGCTTCATAATCCTCTTTCTCAACTAACTGTTTCTATGCCCTCTCTGCAGAAATTCCGCGTTCCCTTAACTCCATACTAAATGGTGCCTTCCTCCTTCCTCTCTTTGGACCATATTTGTGGCGGATGGGGAGGCTTAAACTAACTAATAATCTAATCTGAAGTCCGTCATCTCATGGTGCCGTCATGTGACCACCACCACCACCACCTGTCACCTCCAGCAGCCGCCGCGGCCGGGGCAGAGGGGGCCGCAACACCAGGGCGGCGGAGGCGGGCCCCAGCAGGCAGCGAACGCCGTCGCCGGTGCCCATTGAGGTGTCCAGCGACAGCGACACGTCACCAGAGCCCCTCCTGCTCAGCGACTCCTCCGTGTCCGGAGACGAGGACGCCTACTACGGCGGTTACGGCATTTGTTACAGCTGTGGTGAGTTGGGACTACATTGGCGGGTTCTTTCTGTCCGGAACGGCGTGTGCGCCTGTGGTGGGTTAGGTCTTAAATTCACGCTGTTACTTTCTATCTACATTTCACAACGACGCAGGTTGTGTTCTAAGAAATCGGCGTTTGAAGTTTAAGTGGACCTTAAAACGCTTTGCAAAAGAGTTGAGCTTTGAGAACAGTACTGAAAAAGATCTAGGCTGGTGAATTGCGAGAAGTTTTTTGTCTGAGGCAAAATGCTGCCAAAAATTCGTAGTTGTGGAGACTCCTCCAATTTGACTTGAGATCTGGTGCTTTGCAATGAGTTTGCTTGCATTTCAAATTTTCTGAATAAGTGGCATTGCGCTGTAAAAAGCCCAGCTGGGCGAGCAAACATAGTTACTTGAATTATGACGCGTTCATTTCCTTAGATTGGTAGACTACACACTTCTAGTTCAAACACTAGTGTGAAGGAAGAGATTTATAAGAATCTTTTTCATTTCTATCACTTTCAAATTTCCTAACTTTAATTTTGACAATTTTATTTTTTCGATGTGCCATGAATCAAAGGCAAACCGTCCTCTTACGCGTTGTTGTAGTGTTGTCATGGACATGCGTTTAAATTACACGTACACTGCATGGTTACAAGAAGGTAATTTTGGCATTTGTTCAGGACAACACAGTAATCGATTTTCAAAATTTTGTTGCTTGTATTATGTAAATGGCATCAAAGTAAACAACTTTTCTTCTATACACTTTCCGTCGCAAAGAAGTATTTAATGAGTTATATCTGTAGGGTAATTTCCGTCTTCCTTAACAGTTTTCCTCTTTCAAATGGCGAACATCGTGGCGTTATTGTTGTCCAAGTTGTCTTACAGCTGCCTTGGTATTGTCACATTTTACCGCCAGGTGGCGTATCCCTCTTTACTATTCGTTCTGGGCCCGTGACGTCATCGCCCCGTCTCCTCTTCTATGAAATAACTTGAATGCACCTACCTCATGTATACCGTGACGTTAGGTTACGTTAAGAGTGGTTGGGTTAAAAATGCTTACATTAGTTAAGTTAGGTTTCCGCTATAACTCGTTAAATACTCTTTGCGAGGGAAAGTGCATAGAAGGAAAGTTGTTTGCTTTGATGTCATAAAAATTATACAAGCAATAGAAATTAAAAAATCGATGTGTTGTCCTCAAGATTTACCGTAACTTTTTAACTAAATTACGCTGAAAAATTATAAGAACGAATTAGCTAGCCCACAAAGATCTGGCGTGTTTGTGTTAGCATGCACTTATGGTTAAAAGCTGTATTCTTTACCAAGAAATAACTGGATTGTAAAAATCACCTTTCTGTTTGTTATTTTTTAGAGGAACTTAAAATTTTGATGTGTCAATTCAGAAAGAAGATTGGTTGAAATCTTAGAATTAGAATGTTTGAGAATCAAATCTGCGACAAAAATGACTCAAAATTCTTTAGTCACTTGCCAGGTTGTGTGAACGTTAACTGACGATGACTTGAGACGTCAAAATTCTAGGACCTTTAAACGTAATACATAAAGATGAGTTTTGGAATCATGTAATTTCTTAGCAAATCATAAAATCCTTTGACCTTTTTAAATGCTAAGAAAAATGTATTACATTGACTATTCTGGGCTCTCTAATTCATTGTTATATTCTTTGAGACTTAAAGGCAAATAATACTTTCCTGTATGGAATTAGTACCTTCCTGAGTGTCACTCGCGAGTATGTTCGGACTTAATTTCTCTGGAGCGTCCTGAAATCGATTCCCGCTGAAAAAATCGGAAGCTGGCTTGAAAAAACAAATTCGTATTTGAATTTGACAATCTTATTGACAAAGATTTCACTTGAAACATTTACGCATTAGTTCGATTTTCGCTCATGAAATAAAAAGCTGGCCCGAAAAAAAAAAAATTCAGATTTCAATTTGATGATCATTTTGAAAAGGATTCAAGGTGAAAGATTTATGCAGTTTTGAATTCTAAGGTGGGCACGTATCAATTGTTGTCTTATTTTCCTAACAGGTCGTCGGGGCCACTGGGCGAACGGCTGCCCATTCGAACGCTAATAGCCGAAGGTGCGGCGTCTCCGGCGTTATGTGTACAGTTTCCTTTGTTGAAAGGTTCATCATAAAATAGATTCTTTGGATTGATTTAATGAATTGAAGTGGGCTATTTTTAAAGATCATTTTATGTCCAGCCTCGAGAACATTTTTGTTATGGAGTCGAACTCGACGTGAACCTTCTCTATCACAGAGAAAGCTCACTCTCTGCGCATGATGGTTTTTTAGTCACTCACTGCAATGAACGTTAGTCTGGGGCCCATCATCCAAAAAACTTGTGGCGTTGAGAATAAGTTTACTTCTTTGGTAAGTTTATCACGCAACAACGTATCCGGGCATTACTTTTTGTAAACGTTTCTGAGCTGTAATATGTGTCAATTGTTCCAAATGGTGTATTTGTTACAAATGCGGTTCGTTTGGTGCAAATTTACTTTTCCGCACGACATATGCACCTGTGGTGGGTTTAGTTAGAAGATCACGCTGTGTCTTTCTATCCAGAACAAAGCAGATTGTGTTCAGAGAAATCGGCGCATCATGTCTAAGCGGACCTTAAAACGCCTTGCGAATGAGTTATATTCCGCTTTGAATGTTACACTCCCACACGCGCATCCAACATTGAGGGACCATCACCTATGGTCGTCCCTGTCGCATTTGAAGTCTCTTCGTGATCGAGTTGACTCGAACTTTAGGCAGAAACCAAAGTTTTTAAGCTTCAGGTTTTCAGTTGAGCGGAGGTTTCTAGGTTCAGTTTGGAACGTAGACACGATTTAAAAAATTTACTTATATTAGTATCCGGTGAAGTGTTCCTAGTTTTTCTGTTGTACTGGCTTATGAAGGAAATTGGTGTTCAGGACTCAATTATTTTGCTTAAGGATACAACAAAATTGAAGGAAAACAAAAGCTTGTGCCTTGCTATCACTGGTTCTGATCTTAGAATGTATTTCGATTGCATTTTGGTGATGTTTTCTGAGGGTGCGTTCTCCTTCAAGTTAGTTCCGTTATTTTTCTATTGTTTTTAGTCGCTTTGCCAGAATTAGGAACTCATCATTTCCATACACTAGTTAACGCTTCAAACAATCGGTTCCCTTACTGGCTCAAGTTAAAAAAAGATTAATTTTCTGTCTATCCAAGCAGCGTGACGAATTGAATCACGACCTGGTTAATTTTGAAACTCTATTCTGCACATAGATATGTGTTGTAGCATATGCTACATTTGCAGTGTATGAAAATTGAATGTATTTTCTACATTACTTCCTAATTTTTTGGCAATGCATATGTGGTTACTTTGGTTTTACATGCACTTGATCGAATTTTCCAACAATCAAAATTTTTCAATCCTTGATATTATTAGAATCTCTGTTTTAGGTGAAGATGAGCAAGTAAAAGCAAATTGCAAGCATTGATGAGCTGTGCGCTGCGTCGCGCATGAGGCGAGGCAAAGTGAGTGCGAGTTCAGGCGGCATTTTCTTTTTTTTAAATTCAACTTGTGGGAGCGGCGACATCTTTCAACCGGAATACATTAGGGAGGTTGATTGATTAGAGAGTTCAGGCTGCTCTAACCACAACAAAGGTGTTTCAAAGGGAGGAAAGATGAAGGTAGCATTTAGTATAGTCAAGGTATGCGGAATCTTTGCACAAGGTGTGTTCTCGCACAAGACTTCCTGTTCATAAAAAAAGATGAAAAAAGTTTATGAAACAAGATAAAAGTTGAAGAAAATAATTTCTGAAAACAGGAAGGTAGTAACTCGGAACAAGATGGTCCTCAACAAAACACTTCCTGTTTCCACTAACGACAAGGCCCAACAAACCCTTAGCTAAGGACTTCACATTTTCCCAAAAGAGCGCTTATTCCCATAAATATAAAGGCGTAATTTTGAAGTACCGCCATACAAAACATTCCACGTTACAAGGTGAAGGATGGTTAAAAAATTGGTAGTAACGGTAATGAATATCTAGTGCAATTGGATAACATGTATATCACTCCACCACAGAAAATCACCAAAGCAAAGGCCCAATCAACTCTGATAATACAACAGATGCATTCAGGAATTAGCAACTAATTTATTTGGTCGTGGGTGGTATACTATACTGATAGCTTTCGCTAGCTGAAATTGCATTGGTGACAACTTCCGGCACCTGTCGTCGCAAACCACTGGCTGCTCCCAAAACTTTCAAGTCTATAGCCTTATTTCAGCTCCAACTCTACAGAACACACAGTAAATTAAATTCACTTTTGTCTGCAAATTTTCCCCTCATTACAATTGGAAGGAAAAACAAAACTTGGTCTGGTCAGATGACGCCCACCGGTAGCGGATCAGACTTTACCGCGGTATTTCGATACAATAATCAATACATCGCTTAAAAATAAAAATTTATAGGAATCAACATTTGAGTTACAAACTACTGTAGCACTGGACCAGTCACTGAACTGCGTTTGAGCCCTACGTCGAGACCTACCTGTAACAGGTTTTTCTCACCGTACATGCATTTTGTATTAAAATGCCAGTTATCTAACATGTGTTAATTATTTCACACAGGCCTCTAGTGGATAAAAATTAGAAGAAACCGAGCCATCAATAAAAAATTTGCGTCAAAGAATGATTTGAGTATCCATCGTTTATCCCTCAGTACATTAATTTTCAAAAAATTATAATTTCTGTCGAAGGTTACTCACCCCAAACCTCGAAGACTTGAAGTCTGAAATAGGTACATTGAATGAAAAAAAAAGGCGTAAATATGATTCTTTGGATCATCAATTACCCAGCCTTGCCAACAGTGACTCCAGGAGAAAAGATGGAACGGCTATCTCTAAAAAAAAAAAAAAAAAAAGCTTGACACCTTCAAGTGAGACCTAACACCTCATCAAAGCCTCGTTTACTCCATGAATGCCAAGCGTTTAAAAAAATGGACACTATGTAGAAACTTCAGAGTTATTTGCTAGGCAATTGATGCAATTCTCTTCCGTTTCCGAGAAGCACGGCGGCCAAAAAATTCGACGGAGCTACAACTGCCTAGCAAATAACCTTGAACTTGACCCAGTCACCCAGCACGTTCTTACGAGCTCTTCACACACGTCCATTGCCACTCAACGACCAGGGCTTTTTTTCAGTCTGCACTTTATAATTCATCAACGACCTGAAAATTTTCTGTCTATGTCTCCTAGCTAATCTCAATTCTATTTTACTCACGACGATATTCTTCCTTTCTGTTGTGCCACTCAGTAGCGGTTCCAATTACCGTCGGATTTCGGTTTGCATTCACAGCCTCGCACATTTAAACAGCTTCTAAGCTTCCTGTGTCTAATTTTCAACTACCTTCATTACTTTTTTTTGTGACGCAGCGATACATTGCAATACAAAAAATTTCTTCATCATTGCTCGTAAACACGCAAAACTTAAGGTCTTTACCAAGAGTGAGTGACTACAACTTCACCGTTACCAGTATAGAAAATGGACAAGATAAGTTCATAATTTAATAAACAACTTGGAATAACACTTCTAATGTCCATATCCGACAACAGACAAACATTTGAGTGATTAAAATGCTTGATAAACTTAATACTTATAGCCTCTTTTCTGAAAAACCGGCTCCATTGACCATCGGCCTCGCTACGTCCTGACTCCGAGCTCTTACATAGCCTTTATTTGCAGGTAATAAACATGACCAGTCGATTACAAGGTTCGCTATGAACAGGCAACAATATCCTAACAGAGTATATTATGTTCACAAAGGATGCACACACGATAACGCAACACCTGCCTCTGCTGTCTCGCTTGCAGCTCTGATCGTGAGAATTGAGAAATTTACACCTAACCACCGAAGGCAAAAGAGAATAAAGTGGTAACAACTTGCGTCAATAATCTGGACAATGCCATCCATTGTGGAGCACCCCACACATTCATGACCCTGGACAACAGACGCCATCATGTACCGTTACGTTAGATTATATCCATTCAGTTACAAGAACCGCTCTCCTTGCAGAAATACCCATGGGTTTAATTTTCACATTAGGAAATCAGATTAGATTAGACGTTGTTAAAGCCACCCTACCACAAAACCACAACAAAGGTGTTCCCAAGAGAAGGGGTAGGCATCAATTAGTATGGCATGACGGAATGGGGAATCTATGCTCAAGGTGCGTCTCTATACCCTACTCATAAATAAAGCAAAACTGAAGGAAGTTCATGAAACAAGACAAATAAGTTGAAAAAGTAACAAAAAATAGCAGTGGACTGAGAAAAGATGGTCCGTAACAAAATGAAAAGCCCATTATATTTCAATAAAGGAAAGTCTACCTAGCCTTCAGTTCCGATTTCCCCATCTTTACAAAGCAGAAGATAGGAAATTTCACAAGAAGTTCGGACGAGCACGCGGGACTTTGACCGCAACGTGTTCGCCGGAATACACGAAGGGATTTTCACAATGCTGCTCACCGACCGTAGTCACACACTCAAATTTCATAAATACTCAAGTTAAAATTAAATGAAGGCATGACCCAGTTAATGTGTGCTATGTTAAAAATTGCTTACTGAACTTGACTCTAAATTTGAGTTGACTACTGAACATCAGTTAAACCCATCGCTGTCAAAGTGTTAATCAAATTTTTGGTGAGAAGCTAGATATTCGTGTGCGCCACCTGCTGTGAATTTATCGCTGCTCTACAACTCTAACTGCGAGAGGAGCATGATGGACACATGACATCCCTGCAGCAGACCACATATCCCAGAACAATTTATACCCAACAACAGTTAGCAGCTTCTACAATCTAGGCGAATATGGAAGGGAACTCGACAACATTCACTTGCTCGAAGCCTCACGAATTGCACAAACGAACAAAATGAAGCGAAATTAAAGCAAGACAGTCTTAGTCGGAAAAGACTGCACATCTGCAAAGATGTTATTTTTTCTGCAACCCAAGACATGAAAGATGTCTTAGCAACCCAACACATGCACGTCTAAAAGAAGCAGCGACACACACTGCAGTTGCTGGAGTGGAGGAAGAAACATGACCGCATCAAAGTGCTTAAAGAATGCCATGCTCTATACCACACATAATTTTCCAAGCCATGAAGCTTTCATCAATTCAAATCTCACTCATGAAATTTGGCTAATTTGATAGGGACAAAAATAGATAAAACATTTCTATTTCAATAGAATAAAAACAAACAAAATAATACAACAAAAAGAACGAAAACCATACAAGCACTCATTGAGTGTCATTAAATTAGGCTCTTGAATTGCATGGTGAACGTAAAAAACACGAGTCACTCCTCATTTCAGCACAAGAATTTCTCATTATGAAATGAAACATTTCGTAAAATGACATTTCTATAGCACCAGTACAACCTATCAAATTGAGACGACTAGCAGCGCAGACATCTCTAACAATAAGTGAGGAACTACGGAGCGGCCCAAAGTCTAGGCACTGCAAACGTGATCAGAAATCACACTTGTCGTAGAGCAAGCATAAAATAAACACGTTCAAAAAATGAAATATATTTAATAAACCACCCCCTCACGTCTGAAACTTGCTAGTTATAAAAATCAACTGAAATGGCTCGTTAAAAACTAGACTTTTGACTTAGACGAGAAATTTTGGGAGCCAACTCTAACACACACACCAGCACAAGACCAGTAAACCATCCTCATTTCTTATGCTTGGTTCTTGACAAGGACTCGGAAGGCAAGGGCTTCAATTCACTAATGAGATCCGCTTTACAGAAAGCTTTAACCGGCGGGCACATGACGTCATCCCACACGGCGTTCTCGTCCACACACCCGCCACTCGCGACTTGCTTGCTGCCTATGCTGGCAATGGAGCTAGACCGAGAGTAGCCACTACGACTTCTCAACAACTGAAGTTCCTGCTCGAAAACGTCCCGGCGTGACGACACTTGCGATAAGTTGTAGCGCAAATCATCCCTCTCTTTTTTGACGGCTCGCAGCTCGCTCTCCAATTGCGCTATCTGGCTGCGCTGAGCATCGTTTGCCTGTTTGAGTGCGCTCACTTGGCGCTCGTGCTCACTTGAGCTCTCGTTGTGCTGCTCCTGGAGTTGTCTCAGTCTCAGAGTGGCGGCGCTCGTCAAGCCCCTCAGAACGCGCTTCTCAGACACGGTCTCTTCTCGATGATTACGCCAGGCGAGTTCGGAAGTCTGACTCTTACTACTCGTGTCCAAAAGCTCAGCTTCCAAAGAATGCACTTTCTCTTGAAGCTCCAAGTTGAGTTCTTCTAAGATGGCCAAACGGGTCATGATGACTGACATGCGCTGCCTGATGAGCTCTTTCTCTCTAAGCACGAGTTCCATGCTCTCTTCATTGCTGCGGTGCTTGCTCTCATTCTGCTGCAGCGCGGACACCTCGAGCTTGAGAGCCTCCCGCTCGTCGCACACGTGCCGCAGGTTGCGAGACAGGGCGGACGTGACAGAGAGCAGCTCGTCCTTCAGGTGGTCCTCTTGGCTGTCGCTCGCACGGTGGATGAGGACAACGACGTCTTTGCTTTCCTCTCCTTTTGACGTTTTCACTGTCCTAGATAACGTGGTTTGAATAGTGTCCGTTAATTGCAGCTTCTTACCCTCGCTGTAGTCTTTGAGTAGAGCTTCTTTCTCTGCATTTTCTTTATCTCGACTATCTTTCATACGCTGGTAACAACTAGACATGTAAAGATTACTAGATTTGAGATTTCTGGAATCTTCATGATAAGAATCTAACTTTCGACTGAGCCCATTTTTTTCTTCTACAATAACGTGAATTCGCTTCGTTTTGGCTAGTAAACTTCTATTGCGATTGGCGTGGATTTCACGCTTATGTCTTTCTAATAAAAGTAAACTATACATTGAGTAGATTTGACTTCTAAGCCTGTCATCTGTACTTTTAAGCATAGACAAATCAAAGTTAGGCAAGGGATCAGACACATCGATGATTTTTCTTTGTATGTAGTTTCTAAGTAGGAAGTGGGGAGATTGGGACTCCGTGAAAGAATTATCGAGTTCACTTTTTGTAGAAGCAGAAGGCAGAGTGATGGCTGAGATAAAAGTCTCAATTAGTTTCTCGCACGGGTCAGCACTCTCGGACATGACCGTCTGCGTGCCAACATCATAACGATGTATGGCTAAATTACTGGCCATCCGAGGCAACATTGACGCCTGAGTGACAGACGGTGACCCTGCAGAAGTATCGTCGGCAGAGCTTCCATCAAACGATGAGCAAGACTTGCTACGATGGCGCAGGCTGGCAGAAATCTTTCGTTCTCTTTTCTCCTGAGGCATTATGCTCTCAATCTGAGCATCGTCAAGCGGTGGTCCGCACTGGCTCAAGAAGCGCAGACGGTTAGACTTTGCAGTCTTGACCAGCGCCGAGATGGACGACACGGAAGGAGGCCCCAAGCCTCTCTCTTCTTCTTCAGCAGGATATTCTTCCTCTCCCGAGTCCTTGCTCTCAGTAGAAACCTTTCGATTCTCATTATCGTGCTTCTCGGAAGAGTTTTTGTCATTTCTAGGCGCAATCTCAATCAACTCAAGGCCAGGACTAGTCAAATCAGAAGCAGTGCCATTACCCTTCGTAAATTCTAACATATCTACATCAGGCGTGGCAAACACGGATTTCTTGCGCCTCCTGTCATCGCTTTTATCACAGGCAATATTCGAAGAAGGAAAAGTACCATTTGTCTCCTCAGTTGTATCTCTTTTCATTATGCCTCCAAAAGCATTAACAGCATTAGTGGAAACAGAGACATCGTTGATGTTCTTTGCAGCACAGGGAGAGCTTAAACAAGAAGAAACGTTGCTATTGCTGAAACCACATTTAGAGGCACAAAGATTTAGTACTGATGATGGATCTTCACTAACTTGTTTAGAATCGAGATTATTCAGGGAGTTGAAACCATCTAAAGCAGCTAGACCATTTTTTCCTACTCCTTGTTGAGCAGCCCGTTCTCTTTCCTTTTGGAGGGCATCGATTTTGTTGATCATGACGCTTGACCTATTTTTTTCAAGTGCTTTTGACGAGTTGGTGAGCATTTGCATCTCTTTGTTAGATTCTACGAGATTACTCGGCAGCACCTTGCCCTGGCCCCGCATCTGTCTGCTCACATCGGACAGCAGAGGCGTGGTGTACGGAGTAGTCTCGGGTGTGGCCTCAACTGCAGCCTCAGGAGGGGACTCGGGAATAGGGAGAGATACGTTGACCCTAAGCGGCGTCTTAGTGTAGATAGGAGTAGAGAGGGGAGTGGTCAGAGGCGTGTGCATGTTGGAGGGAGGCAAGTCCACCCGCACGGGGTTGGGGGACTGGATGTGGGAGGGGGACCAGAAGAACGAGTCAAGAGAGGCGTGCACCCAACACTTGGTGCCCGCCACAAACGAGGCTTTGCAAACGTCAGGGTCATGCAGAACGGGGGGCTCTTCGCAGGTGCTCTCCACAGGGTCCAGGGAAATTCGGCTGCACTGCATCAAAGCGTGGGTCGAGTCTCGCCATATGTTCAGTTTGCTGTCCACCTCAAGTTCCTTGGTGAAGCTGAACAGCATTGGGTGGAGGCGGACTCGCTCCACCATGGGCTTCAAGGTAGATGAAAAGAAAAGCTTATTTTCAGTATTGATAGTGTGCCTTCTGATATAGTTGACCACATTACAGGGAAAAAGAGAGTAGAGCCTCGTGAAGAGCGTGTAGAGAGTCACACGGAGGAAGTCTGTGAAGGTGGAATCTTGAGCTTGCTTTGGAGTCCAGTGCAGCATCCTCCAGAACATGTCGAGCACACCCGTGAGGCAGTGGCGAGCCACGTCGTGCGGCACGGCCGTCACCAGCGTCACCACCACGGCCACCCCAGCCACCATGGACGTCACGTCCGAGGAGTTGTCAAAGCCGTAGAGGAGCTCCCTCATGATGGAGTGGCGGGGCAGCCGCCGCAGCCATGACGGGGCAGGGCTGCGGCGAAGGCCCTGGAAGAGCAGGCAGGTGTAGCGGAAGCGGAGGCTTGGCTGCTTCAGGCCCTCGCACACCAGCGACAGGAAGTGCTTGTCATGGTGCTCGGGGGCGCTCAGCAGCAGGTCCAACACGTGCGGGCTGAAACAAGCGCCAACTTAGCAACTACTCAACAGCGCATCAACTTTCTGTGCTACAGTTTTTGAATCTTCACATGTATGGTCCATCTAAGCCAAGTGAAAGCCAAAAGCACATCAACTTTCTGTGCTAGAGTCACTTACAATACAAATGAATCTTTGCATGCACTGTCAATCTAAACTGAATGAAAACTTTTCTAATCTTGAAATACTTAAATTTTAGTAATACATATACCAAGCTGTCATTAAAAACTTGTTTAATTATGTAAAATCATAAAACAAGATAAAAAATTTTTTTACAAAAAATAAGAACCTAGCAATGAGGAAATTAATGACTCAACATATGTGAGAATGCAAAAAAGAACTCATAACTCTTTTATTGAGGAATTTAGGTTTCTTTTTAATGTTCATAGAGAAAAAAAAACAAAGATTGATTATTATAATTCGATGCAAGTGCATATCAAAGTTTACATGGAAAATAGAACAAGTCAGCAGAGACTAATTCTGCTGATGCTAGGAGGTGAGAGATGGCTCAATTAACCAGCATTTAATGAGATCAATAGTAAGAAAATCAGAAAATATGATGATTAAAAGAACAGTGGGTGTACAAGTGGGGTTCAAAGCAAAAAGCTTGCATGATTCAAGTCAGGAGTACTCAAGATTGTTTGCATGAAAATCAGAAGGTACAAGTTAATGAAAATTCAGCACAGCGTGTGAGAGTTAATCAGAGACTTGAAATGCTTTAGCTGGCGAGATCTACGCTGCTGAATACCAGGCAATTCTTCAATACAATGCACAAAAAAACTTCTACTGCAAAGAACTTCTAGGGAATTTCCAAAATCAATGTACAGTCTAGTGCAAGAAGAATGATGGACGTGATCATATTGAGATGAAATGCAAGTGTATGGAAAGTGAACAGTAACTGGACAAAGTTCTGGACTTATATTAAGTTTTTATAATATGTAATTAAATTGCTTTCAAATTGATGCTAAGATTCAAATATGCTGGAAAGACCCATATTCTATGTTTTCCATGTAGTTTACTATTACTTACTCTACTCAATACAGTACACTGAATAAACTCCAGGCTATGTTTGAGCTGCAGGCAAAACTGGAGGCTGTCAAGTTGCTAAGCATGAGAATAGCTTTTCAAGGACAACTAAAAATCACAGCCTTCAATCACTTTTTATCTCCAAATATCAAAGCCAGTCATTTAAAAACAACCGTTTGATGAAACCCAAAATAGCCAATACAGAGCTAATTTACAGAGAAGACGAGTATAAAATGTATAGAACACTACCAAAAGTGAAAAATTTGTCAATACAAGATGCCAATGCATTAACAACTCATTTCTAAAAAAGGAAGAGTGACTAAGGCTCCATAAGATATTTTACCATCAAATTGAGACCACTATACCAGCAGCTCAATATTTTTGGTCCAACAACCCATTTTGTCCTAGTGATTGAATTGCTATAGAAACTTCCTGGAAACTCATTGGTGTTTATTCTGCTTGACAATCATTTCCCCCAAGGTTCTCATTACTCTTACCACCAATGCCATCACTAAGTAGAGAGATGACAAAAATTTGTGGTGCAAACACTAGTATATCTCCTAATGTATGGGGTGCTTAACATCAGGCACCCAATAACCGCACAGCACTGAGCTGCAAAAAAACACGTGTAACAACAGCATGCCCAATTAAAAGTCAGTTATTGATGAAAAGCTTCATGATAATTTTAAATGAAGGAAAATTTAACATCAATGGAAGATGAGTTGTGCCACACATACACTTGAAATATGAAATTCAAATATCATTTGAACAATACATTTATTGTACTTGAAAAAATGTTCTTAGTGGCAATAATACAACAAATTTTGAACATGCTAAGCTTTACCCCATTAAAAGAAGTAATTATTACATAAAGACATGTTCTAATAAGTCATAAAACTTCAATTACATAAGCATTAAAATACCATCAACACCAGTAAAGAATTACCTGTTAGATTCAAGGAAATAATTCAAGAGACCCGCAACAAGCCACGAGTCCTTGGTGTCGTTGAGTTGGAAGTGCAGCAGAGCCTTGGCCTCCTCGCTGACTTCCGTCGTGGGACATTCCAGGTAACCCAGCACGTCTCGGATGGCCAGCACTGCATTCCCACTCATTGTTGGGGGGCAGCTTTTCACTTCACTAGCCTGCAAACACAAGTGTGTTACTTACAGTAAGTCAGATTAGATGTTAGGTCAAGTCTCTCTAACTGCAACAGGGTGTTCCAAAGAAAAGGAGAAAGGCACCATTTTGTATAGAGTTAAGGGACTGTGGAATCTATGTTGCATGAGGTGCACAGAAGCAGTAGGTTGAGAAGAAGTTTATGAAACAAGATAAAAATTGAAGAAGAAAGTAATAAGTGATGAAAAACAGGACAGTGGTGAATGGAAAAAGATGGTCCTTAACAAAACAACAAACCTGTTCTATTTCAACAAAGGGAAGACCTACCTAACTTTTACCTCAGGACCTCACATATTCCCCCTATAAGTGCTTAGTCCCATATTCAGAATGGCTGTTTCTCCTGAGGGGATAGTAAGAGAAATGAACAATCAGACACAAGTTCAATGACATTCTTGATAACAATATGCACAATGAATAGTTGGACATTGAAAAAAATGCCCTGTTACTAAAAATATGCTTTATTTTCTATTGCTAACTGTGATTCCCTTCAAACATTAAGATGCAAACTTGGAAGACCTAACAAGAGAACAGAAATAAAAAGAAATTCAACACAGTACAGACCCAAATATTTAGTGTAGCCTTGATTTATTGGAGCTCACACAGTAATCCCATGCCTGAACTACTTCATGCCAGCAGCTGAGTTGACGAGACATTCACCAGTAACACACCAATAGCTGAATGCATTCTCAATCAGTACCTGTTTCGAGAGCTAAAACTTTATGACAGGACACTGAAATACAGCATTTGCTTTGACAATTGACCTGCTTTTAATTGATTTTTTTCCAATTCCATTTAATGAACATTTGCTATGAGATTACTTTTACAGTCATTAACTTGAGTAGAGCTACAGAGAAACAATACCTTAAAGGAAGCGAATTAATTTTCCAATGAATTATTTGAAAAATGAATTTAAATACTTTTGGAGGGAATTAAGCTTTCGGGGTATTCACAGCATGTTTATAACATTCAAATAGACAGTTGTAGCCTTCAAAATTTTGAAATTTACCCATACCCCCTCCCCTCCCCCCTCCATGGAAAATTCGTTAAAATTTCAAATTCTCAGCCAATATTGTGCATGGAGACAAATGCTTTTTTTTGTTCGATTTATAATCAAAATATCTAGGATAACTAAGAAAGGTTTTTTGTTTTTGCTGAAAAAAGAAAAATTTAAAACTATTTGAATATTAAAAAGTTATTTTTTATGAACGATGAAAAAAATTTAATCAACTTTTCAAAAAAACTCTCCCTAGAATTTATCTTACTCACTTCGCTCTTCACGATGCAAAAAAATCTTCTCAATAGCTTCAAAACTGTAGGAGAAATTGTCCGTCAAAGTCTATGACCCATATTTTGAGAAAATGACGGTTAAAGTTACCAGACACCATAGTGCAGAGTACACATTGTTTCCTTTATGTGATTTCATATTTTTTTCATCAGAACTTACAAACTAATACACTACTAAAAAGTCTAAAACATTTCAGATTAGTCTTCCATAGTTGTAATAAGTCACTACCACTAATAAGTCACTAATACCTGCTGCAAACGGCAGAGAGCCCCGAACCGTTTTTCCCAATGAAATTTTCAAAAATTAAAAAGAAATACTTCCGGAGTGAAATAAGCTCTGAGGAATTCAAAGCATGTTTATAACATTCAAAGAAACATTTATTGCCCATAAAGTTTAAAGAATTTACCCAGACCCCCTTCCACCACCCCTTCCCCCCACCCAGAGGCAAAATTCTAAAAATTTCAATTTCTCAGCCAATATTGTACATAGAGGCGATTAGTTTTTTTGTTCGATTCACAATGAACATTTCTAAATATGTTCGAGACAGTTTTTTGATACGCTTCAGAATTTTTTTTACAAAATTTAGAATTTCTAAACCTCAATTTTTTATCTTCTTTGCAATACAAAATTTTGAATCAACTTTCCAAAAAACTACATCGGGTATTTATAGTACCCACCTTGATCTTTACGATGCAAAAAAGATTTCCTCCATAGGTGAAAAACTGTAGCTGGAATTGCCCCTCAATGTTGAAATTTCATTTTCGGCCAGAGCGAACAGCTGCATTTGATATTCTAGGCATTTCAAAGGACGGACAAGCACAAAACCACTCACCAAGAAGGTCAAGAGACCACTAAACCTCTCTAATGAATGGACAGTTACCTACAAACAAAGAAAAAACTATTGGACCAACCAACTAGTGCTAAGCAGTACCACAGTTGGTCTCTCTGAGCGCAACTGCAGGGGAGGGGGGCAATTTGGGGGTAATTATGGGGGTTTGGGTTGACAACACGGGACAAATGACGTTTCTACGTGATAGAGGAAGGGTTTAGGAGCAGTTTCAAGCAAAAATCTCATTTTCAGTTTTGGGCCCCAAAAAACCGTTTGCTTTCCTTAACCAGACAAGTTGCAACTGCACGTGCATTTGCAACAGCACTTGCATTTTGCAAGCCTCAGCTGCAGACTCTAGAAAAACAGCACTTTTGTTGGCTTCCTTTGACATGAGTCTGCCTACATGAAATGCTGCAGTAAAAATGTAACTAAAATTAATAAATGGCTAGAACTCAACCTTATTAATTTTCATAGATGATGTGGAACAAAACACAAATCAATTTCATACATCTTTAGATCATTATGTAGGTACCATAGGTCAATGTAAATTGTACGCAACAGATAGATTTGATTAGATTATTAGTTAGTTTAAGCCTCCCTATCCTCAACAAATGAGATTCAAAGGGAGGAAGGAAGAAGGCATCATTTAGTATGTAGTTAAGGGAACGTGGAATCTATGCAGAAAGGGCATAGAAACAGCAAGATGAGAAAGAAGTTCATGAAAGAAGATCAAAGTTGAAGAAGAAAATAGTAGGCGTTGAAAAAACAGAACAGCAGTGAGCCGAAAAAAGTTGGTCCGTAACAAAACAAAAACCTATGTTATTTTAACAAAAAGAAAGCCTACCTAACCTTTAGCTCGGGCCTTCACTACGCAACAGATAAAATAAGTTAGCCTAAGCTTCCCTAACTGCAACTAAGGTGTTCCAAAGAGAGAAAGAATGAATGTAATATTTTGTATGGAGTTAAGGGAATGTGGAATCAATGCACAAGATGCATTTCCAAACAAGATCTCCTTGTATAGAAATTAATTTAGGAAGGAAGGCTATAGAAAAAAGTTGAAGAAAAATTTTGAAGAACTGAAAAACAGGATGGCAGTAAACTAACACAAGATGTTTCTTAAAAAAAACACATTTTACAACAAGAAGAAAGCCTTATCCACCCCCAGCTTGGGACCTTACATTTTCCCCTGGGAGCACTAATTCATTACCATAGGTACAATAGTCGCCTCCTCCTTAGGGAACCTTGGTGCAACTCTGATTAGTAATAAGAGCTGAAGAACTAACAATCACAAGCCTATTTTAATATTAGGGTTCTGCTTAAAAATTTCTAAGATCCTGAGTTCTGGAAACTATCCAGGGCTGAGCAAGACCAAACTTTGACAAAATAAAGTTACTTTGATAAGCCCATTTTCAGCACAGATCACCAAGGATTATTTACCAGCATATGAGCTCATTACTAATTTTACACTACTACCTAATAATAACTAAAATTGTACCAGTAATTTCTCTAAATGAGATTCAACCAACAAAAATCTGTATAGTTACATTAGGCTTTTAGTTTCAGCCTCCCTACTCACAACAGCAGAACCATTCAATGAAAGGAAGAATTAAGGCACCATTTAGCATGAAGTTGAAGAAACATTGAATCGATTCTAGGTATAATGTATAATGTATGTATAATGGTAATAAGATTGAAATAAACAACTTCTCTTTTATGGACTTTGCATCATAAATGAGTATTTAATTAGTGATGGTGGTGGGTTAATTTCCTCAATTCTAGTCTTTCAAACAGGAAAAATTGCTGCGTTTCTTTTCTTACAAAATTTTGGGCGAGGGAGACTCCGATGGAATCTCTGTCCCGATTGCTCTAATGCGCTCGAACGTTAGGTTAGGTTACCGCTATAACTTGTTAAAAACTCATCTGTGACAAAAAGGTGCATAGAAGAAAAGTTGTTTATTTTGATCTTATTACCATTATACAAGCAACAAGTATATGAAAATGGATTAGTGTCCTGTTGTAAACATTTACCTCCCTTGCACATAAACAGCAAGTTGAGAAAGAATGATGAAATAAGATTAAAGATGACCAAGAAAACAGTAATTGCTTTAAACCAGGACAGCAGTTAATCAAAATAGATGGTCCATCACAAAAGAAAAAACATTCCGTTTGGTTGATATTGAGTTTGATGCACTCACAGAAATTAAAAATTCTGTTCCAAAGAATTGCTAAAGGAACACACATAAGAACATTTTACAGAAATGACATTTTGCTCGCTGATGCATCATTTTTTAATCATTCAACTTTGAAATTTCAGGAACGTCGTGTATAAAAGTGAAGAAACGGAACACGTAAACATGCTGCAATACGGTATTGACATAACGCTGGGTAAGGGTAGGTAAGGTAATGTCAGCTTAGTTAAATAAACTAACCTAAATACACCTAATATAGCTTAACTCAACTTGGTCAATATTGAATTTAAGCCTTTCACGGAAATTAAAACTTTCGTTCCAAAGAATCACCATGGTAGGAACACACTTAAAAACGTTTTACATGAATGACATTCTGCTCGCTGATGCGTTATTTTCAAGTTATTCAACTTTGAAGCTATTAGGAAGTCGTATATAAAAGTGAAGGAACGGACACGTAAATATGCTGTAATACGATATTAACGTAACAATGGTCGAGGTTTGAGGAGGTTAGTTAAATAAACTAACCTTAGATAACATAAATCAACCTAAAATAGCTCACCTTAACTTATCCAAACCGAGGCTGTTATTTTTGCGCCAAGAAGTGGGCGTATCCCGCCAGAAAAGTTGGCTTCACCCAACAATGCGGCGACTAAGCAACCGACCATATAATGTTATTCCTATCTGAACTTAATTATTGTTATATCTCAAAAATAACGCATCAGCGAGCAGAATGTCATTCGTGTAAAACGTTTTTAAATGTGTTCCTTTAGTGATTCTTGGGAACGGAACTTTTAATTTCCGTGAAAGGCTTAAACCCAATATTGACCGAATTATAGAAGAAATTGGTATGTTGAAGCGTGAACGTCATTCAAATTCGAGTTTTAAAAAGGATATTTATCTATTAATTAAGTTGTGAAAAGTTAAAGTTTTTTGCCTATGAGAAGGTTTTGTACTTTTTATAAGTAAAAATTACAGGTTGATAATGAGTTTAATGCGTTCACGAAAATTAAAAATTCTGTTCAAAAGAATCACTAAAGGAACACATTTAAGAAAATTTTACACAAATGACATTTTGCTCGCTGATGTGTAATTTTAGAGTTATCGAACTTTGAAGTTATAGAAACGTCGTATAACAGTGAAGAAACAGACACATAAATATGCTGTAATATGGTATTGACGGGACGATAGGTTAGATTAGGTTAGATAACGGTAGGTTACTTGAATAAACTAGCCTAAACCAACCTAAATAAGCCTAAAATAACTTGACTTAACTTAGCTATACCGACACTGATGGTTTCCGTCAAAATACTGCGCGTGTTCCAACAACGCAGGTACAACGCAGCCGTCTATATAATGTTATTCTTACCTGAACGTAATTCATGTTATATCTCGAAAATGGCGAATCAGCGAGCAAAATGTCATTCATGTAAAACGTTCTTAAATGTGCTCCTCTGCTGATTCAAGAAAACCAAATTTATAAATTCCATGAGGGCATTAAACTCAATTTCGACCAAATTCGAATATTTCTGACACAGATGTCGAGAGAACCCGTTTGATAACAAAGTTTCAGACAGACACGTATGATTGGAGAAAATTTTATGAATATAGAAATAGTTCGAATGATAACAATAGAGAACAAATTTAAAAGTATTCTTGCGGCTGCATCGAGTTCTTCCACTCTCAAATAAAAATAGATTACATCCAAGCATGTGAATTGAATTGTGGAGCAATAAAAACATTGATCAATATTGATTTTAGGCCTTTCACAGAAATTATTAATTCCGTTGCAAAGAGTCACTAAAGGAACACATTTAAAAACGTTTTACATGAATGACATTCTGCTCGCTGATGGGTTATTTTCGAGACATAACAATAATTACGTTCAGATAGGAATGATATTTTATAGTCGGTTGCTTAGTCGCCGCATTGTTGGGTCACGCCCACTTTTCTGGCGGGACACGCCCACTTCTTGGCGGGAAATTAACACGGCTCGGTTTGGGTGAGTTAAGGTAAGCTATTTTAGGTTGATATATGTTATTTTAGGTTAGGTCATTTAACTAACCTACCATAACCTACCCTAACCTCACCCATCGTTACGTTAATACCGTATTACAGCATGTTTGCGAGTCCGTTCCTTCACTTTTATATACGACGTTCTTATAACTTCAAAGTTGAATAACTCAAAAATACCGCATCAGCGAGCAGAATGTCATTCATGTAAAACGTTTTTAAATGTGTTCCTTTAGTGACTCTTTGGAACGGAACTTTTAATTTCCGTGAAAGGCATAAATTCAATATTGACCCTCAACTTAGCCAAATCAATGTTTTTTCTGCCAAGAGTGGGCTTGTGCCAACAATGTGGCTACTGTCCAACCGACTATGTAATGTTATTCCTACCTGAACGTAACTAATGTTATGTCTCAAAAATTTCATATTAGCAAGCAAAATGTCATTCTTGCGAAACATCTTTAAATGCGTTCTACCAATTCTTTGGAACAAAATTTTTAATTTCTTTGAGCACATTAAACTCAATATTGACCTTCCTTTCCAACAATAAAAGGCCTATTTTATCTTTAGCTCATGACTGTATCTCTAGCATGACTACATACTTAGCATCTAAATGTTCTATACTAAGCATAATCCATGCATCATAAAGATTGGTAAATGTGTAGCATTTGGTAATAGTTAAATTTTCAGTTTAGAATGCAAAAACATAGTTAATCAGACCGAAATAAACAAGTTTTCTTCTATTCATTTTTCGTCGCAAATAACCATTTTAAGAGTTATAGCGGTATGGTACTTATCGCAATTGTATTGTTGCAAGCGCATGAAAAAAAGGGAAAGATTCCAAATGGACTCAATGACATTAGGGAAAGATCCCAAATGGACTTATCCGTTAACGGTCTAATAATCGTGTTGTTAAAGTTTCTTATATTATGTAAAACACCAAGATTGTTTGGTAATAATCAAATTTCCAATTTTGGGTGCAGAAACATAGTTGTTGAAAGCAAGGGAAAAGCACGCTTGATCATTAAAGCGCGTCAAAAGGGAGAGTCCATTGTAGTGTTGCCATACTACGCCCTGGATGAATTTCTTTTCGCTTCAAACACCAGAGTTGAGGTCAGTAATTGGTCAATATTGATTTTAGGCCTTTCACGGAAACCAATAATTCCGTTCCAAAGAATCACTAAAGCAACACATTTAA
>JACJUY010003990.1:40828-77681 GCA_014220935.1 Platorchestia sp. MABIK | reverse complement strand
TAAGACAAGTTTTGCATCATCCGTGGACTTTTTGAACCTTCCCCACTCGTGCTAAGTCTGAGGCAGTCACACAGGTGTAGTTTGAGATGTACAAATTAAGTGTTTATCGCTAAATTGAATGCTTGGAAATGAGTAATATCTATTAGTAATCTAACCTAACCTCATGCTATAGTACTAGCTAGAGGTAGACCTCACGCTATAGTGTGGTAGACCTCACGCTATAGTGCGGTAGACCTCACGCTATAGTACTAGCTAGAGGTAGACCTCACTCTATAGTGTGATAGACCTCACGCTATAGTACTAGCTAGAGATAGACCTCACGCTATAGCAGCACCAGCGGCTGTCTGAGTGCCACCGACCAGCTGGAGCACAACCACGGTAGAAGAATCAAGGTAAGGTCAAATCTCTGTTTTTCGTCGACCGTGTGGCAATGCTGACGTCATGGCAACGAACCAGTAGCAGCGCTCATGTTGTATCTGGCAACACTGTTAGCCCAAAATCTTTCACCTCTATTAGCCTAACGACATGTCGCAATGGTGATGTCATAAAGTTTGATTGAAGTAAAGCCATTCTATTGGCTAACTGAACAAGAGGAGGTGTATTTCCCCCATAGAAATGACTCTACCTTGTTTCCTCTACCGTGAGCACAACACAGGCTCCATGACTCCCTTCTTTTGTTCTCAAATTCCCAGACGTGCTGTGCAAGTTAACACGTTGCATGCGATACGACCCACCGGTGGGTCACGTGGAAAACATTTTGAATAATCCTTTATAATTGATGGTATTTGATATACCCAGTTAACGTTCGGTATTTACAAATTTTTAACGACTTTTGGTTTTAAATTTTAGTTGAACATTGAAGTTCAGTTTAAACGTGTTAATCTGTGCAGCCCAGCGTGCAGTATTTATGCACACCGGTGCTGGCGCTGTTCTCTTTCTGGCTGTGAGCAAGTTTCTGGATGACTTGCAGAATTAGGGCAACTATTTGCATATCGGGCGAAGTTGGGGGCCACGCGCATGCGCGGTGGCTGGTTGATTAGTCCCAGCCAACTCTGACAGCTGAATGTGAGTGTTCAATGGGGGCGTGAATGTTGAATGAGGGAATGAATGTTGAATGAGGGAGTGAATGTGAGTGTTCAGTGTGGCGTGAATGTTGAATGAGGGAGTGAACGTGAGTGTTCAGTGTGGCGTGAATGTTGAATGAGGAAGTGAATGTGAGTGTTCAATGGGGGTGTGAATGATGAATGCAGGGAGAAATTATGAGAGCTGAATGGGGGCATGAATGTTGAATGTGAGGGCTGAATAGGACAGTGAATGCTGAACGCGGGAAGAGAACACGAAGATTCTGAATGGGGAGAGTTAATGTGAATACGTATGATAGCGTGCACGTTGACGTAGGAGGCCGATTGTGGCTGTTCTTAATAATCCATGAGCGTTGAACTAGGTAAGAGAAGATGATAAAGTTGAATGAGAGCGTGAATGTGATTCTTGCGCATCTGGTTGATTTCATTTCGGTGGTGCTGGTTAAGTGTACTCTGTTGTCCATCGACTCCGCCCTTCTCAACGCGAGATGCCACAAGGATGGGTTGCGTGCGTCAACATTTTCTGCCTTGGGCTTCGTAGTATTTGAAGAGTTAGTTCACCGTGGCAGGCTGTAAATCCAGAGAGCGACTAGGTTGACATTACAATATATGGTGTTGAAAAAGTGTCTTAAGCATCGAGCAAGGCAGATAGCTTCTTAATAAATTTGATTACTGACTGCAACATTAGTCAAGCGCCAGTAACTTGCTAAATTAATGTAAGCCATATTACTACTAGTACCTGTTGATTTGTGTGGTCGCTGGTCATTACTAGTACCTGTTGATTTATGAGGTCGCTTGGTTATTACTAGTACCTGTTGATTTGTGTGGTCGCTGGTTATTACTAGTACTTGTTGATTTGTGTGGTCGCTGGTTATTACTAGTACTTGTTGATTTGTGTGGTCGCTGGTTATTACTAGTACTTGTTGATTTGTGTGGTCGCTGGTTATTACTAGTACTTGTTGATTTATAAGGTCGCTTGGTTGTTACTAGCATCAGCTGATTAATGAGCTCTCTGATAAAACGTAGGAATCATTAACACTGTGACTGCGGCAGGTCAAACTGAAGTTTAATTTCAAATTCGAATTTGAAGTCAATTGTAGAAAGCAATATTGAAAACCCCAAACATTAACTGGATTGTGTTTTTTTTAGTTTTGATCAAGTCTTTTTAAAAATTAAGTTTGTGACAAGTTGTTGGTTAGCAGCATGATGAAAAGTCCCTCGGTGACGAAATATGGCTCACGTCGCAGTTAAAGTGTTAAAGCACGAGGCTTCGTGCGCTTTTAACAAGAACTTCGTACTCACCAGGAGTCTAGAAAATTCAATTTAAAATAAAAAATTTGTTCTATCTCTTTTATGGTATAAGTCTTATTAGCATTCGACCTAGTATAAGACTAAGGACATCAGAAATGAACCCTGAGGATCCAATGATTTTAAAGTAAACTTCAGCACGTTGTCTACGTTGGGTTCGGTTAGGCTGTGAGTGGCAGAATTTAAAAATCGACTGAACTACTCAAATCTATTTTCATCCTTTCTGAAAAGTGTGAAAAATATAATTGCTCAAAAATATTTTACCTCGTATGGTAAAATCAATTTTGAAAAGGTTGGGAAATAATTGAAATGTCATTGATTTATGTCGGTATGCAAACAAGCAATATACCTAGTGGTACACATGTGTCGCAATACGACGTTAACGTATTAAATATCCAAGCCTGGGGCAGAAGAAAAGATCAAAACTCCCGAGAGGCTCACAGATCTGCCGGTGCTGTTATAGCGTGAGGTCTACCGCCATATATCGCCTACCCAGGTGCTGCTCTAGCGTGAGGTCTACCGCCATATATCGCCTACCCAGGTGTAGTTTAAGATTTACGAATTAAGTGTTTATCTCTAAATTTAATGTATGGAAACCAGTAATATCCATTAGTAACATAACCTCATGCCATAGAACTAGCAAAATGTAGATTTCATACTGTAGTGTGGTAGACCTCACGCTATAGTACTAGTAAAAGGTAGATCTCATGCTATAGTGTGGTAGACCTCACGCTATAGTAGCACCGATCTACCACAAGGCCGATTTTTTACGTTCACAAACCTGTTAAAAATTAAGAACACTTGAAATCCACTCGAACTCCTCGACGCAGAGTACGCATTTTCCGGGCCGTTTGACACGATTCCACTCGGTCGCGAGTTCACATAGATTCGTTACATTAGAAGATCTACACGGCGTAAATTGTTTGTCAGACTCATGATTCATGGCTCAGGCTCGACTTAGCATTTCTAACTTATGATCAATGGTCCCTGTGCCCGATTTGTGTTCTTCCCGGCAAAAAGTGACTAAAAGATCTCCGATGCGTTCCCAGCAGCCGGAAAAACAACGGAGTTTCTCTTCCAAACAGGCGGCGGCTGCTGGAGCAGTCGTCTTTTTTGAGAGGAAAACATTTTTTTTTGTAACGTAGTTACTGAAGTGAGGCAGCCGAGCGACGGGCTGCTGCATTGTCACACGTCGTTGTTTCACCATGAATCGTAATGCACCATGTATCGTCAATGTACTATTTATCGCTAATGCACTACTCATCGTTAAAACGTCTATTTATCTTTAGATTATCATTTATCGTAACTGGAACATATATCGATAGAGCAGCATTTATCGCTACTGCAACACTTATCGTTAGAGCAACATATATCGTTACTGTGACATTTATCATTAAAGCATTCTCTTAGATCTCTCAATAAAATTACCTACTTCGAAATCGGAAAAGAGTTAACATTTATACCGTGGTAAAATGAGTCTTTTTTGTGTTCATCAACCATTTGAAATCATAGAGAATTAAATTTTCATGGACGATCAAGGCGCATTTCTCAGTGATGAAATGTCGCAAATTTCAGTTGAACTCTGGTGGTGAATTGTGATTTTGTTTCCGTTGAACGCTTCATTGAGAATGACCAAAAAATTATTATTTATTGAAATTATTATTGACAGAAATATCTTATGTGTCGCTAATGAAAAATTTCCGTTCATATTTCGAACAGAAATTTTTCATGAGCTACATATAAGATTTTTCTGTGTGTAGACTTAGTTTGTTGACCAATGAAAGGAGCCACTGAATCAAGTTGAGGGCATGAGAGAGTCGCTTAAATGGTGGAGTAGTGGATCTTTCCCAGAAAAGTCCCGCCACTAAAGCAACACACAAGTTCACCAACTTGTAACTATCGAAATAATGCACTTGCCGACTTCAATTTACTCTCAAACGAGAGTATGTTTAAATCCTTCGTTTCAATTACAATTTGACGTCGATAGGTGCATTATTTCGAAGTTACATGTGGATGAACATGTGTGTTGTATTAGTGGCCGGGCTTATCTAGAAAAGATCCGAATTGGTTAACTACTTAACACGTTAACCCCCATGGGTTAAGCTGAAGTTCAACATTCAACTCAAATTGAAAGTTAATTGTAGGAAGCAATTTTAAAAATAGTAAACAATATCCGAATCGTGCCTTGATTAGGCTTAGATTGAGTATTCGTGAAAATTAAGTTTGTGACTGCTGGTCGGTCAGTAGCATTATGAAAACTCCCTCCGTGTACCACCGGTGTCTCACATGGCGGTTAATCCCTTAATGGAACATGGGGCAAGCAATAGGCTTAGCTTAGTTTGCTTTGTTTATCCTATGCATGGAAGAAACTGTTGGAGCTGCTAGGTTACCTCAGATAGCCCTTAGGGACTTCCAACTTTCGCGTCCACCCCTTTGCTACACTGTCTATTCGCAGTGAAACCTTGTGCATGGATTCTCGGTTTCGTAAAACTCTATTAAGATTGTTTTCATTGAACCTTTGGAATCACTATCAAATATAATAATAATGATAATTTTTATTTCATGAATATGCGTGGCATAAAATTTCTAGTTTGGAAATTACTCCAAGGAGTTTAAGCCCGATTTGTTTGTTTGTCTGAGCAGATGCTGTTAACTGTTTTGTTGGAAGTATAGGTGAGGTTATCGCACTCTGCATCAAAACTTCATGTGTTTCCTTTTACTCTACAACTAGTTGCTAAAGTTTTGTTTTGACCGATGTAATATTTACCGATTTGTAAATTTGGCTTGTATTGTATTACTAAAGAGAATAAGAGGCCAAAGTAAATTACGGTAAGACCAGAAATTAGGAAAAACACACGCTTAACAAAAATGTTTTACAATTGTTAAAATTATTTATTTGATTTTTTGGAATCATCATCAAATATAATAGTGATTTTTGATTTTTATGCATTTATTACTAAAGAGAATGAGAGATAAAAGTAAGTTACTCAAGGACCAAGAATTAGAGAAGAAATAGGCTTAACAAAAATGTATGTTCATCCCCCGCACCCTCGCATTAAAACTGCCTGGAATTAGCATGATGCTAATTTATGCATTGGATGGACTTAATGTTTGCTATTTTCAACATTGCCTACTGCAATTGGCTTTAAATTAGAGTTGAATATTAAACTTCAGTTGTAGTTGCCGCAATCACAGTGTTGCGCCATGCCTCGTGCTCTGAGGGAGTTGTGCTCTATGTGAACGCTGGAAATATGCAAAGAATGCAACCTAGATTACTAAAGTCTCCAAAATAATTGTGGAATCTCACGCAAAAATTGTAAACTGAAAACATCGTAGTTTATTGATTATGGAATTTGTTTATTGCTATTTTAATGAATTCAGAAAAATAATTGGAGGATCTCACGCATAAATGGAAAACTGAAAACAACGCAGTTTATTGATTACAGAATAAATTGATTACAACCGACAAATCAAAATATCGATCACGATGAACATGAACATTCAAACAGCTCATAAAAAAGCCACTAGTGGTCCAATAAAACAGAGCATGTGGAACACGGACGGTAAATAGTGGGTCTATGTAGAGCGGCCGTCACATTAAAGCTGGGCGCAAATTGAGAGAAGTCTCCAGGGGCCGAGTCGGTGTAGGGGGGAGGGGGGGGGTTTGGTGTGTGTGTGGGGGGGGGAGCGTTGGGTCCTGTTGGGGCACCACCGCCCCCCGCTACAACGGATCTAACTTGGGCCTATGAATATTCAGCCGCTATTGTGGTAGGCATGAAACTGAGGCATAACCCCCCCCCCCCCTGGGCCCGGAACTCAACACCGAGGCATTTTGAGCGTTCGCTGTTGCACTAATTCTCTAGTTCGGAAATTATTCCGTGGAGTTTAAAGCCCGATCTGTGTAGTTTTGTTTCTGAGCGGTGCTGTTAACTGTTTTGTTGAGAGTGTAAGTGAGGTTAACGCATTCTGCATCCATTAAACTACATGAGTTTGCTTTTGCTTTACAACCAGTTGCTAAAGTTATTTCTGACCGATGTAATATTTAACGATTCATAAATTGGGCTTTGAATTATGGTCCGTAATAACCTTTCATATTATTAAAGCACACAAAATATTCTTGCTCCGGTTGACCTTAGTGGGAAACACGTCTAACATTTTTCCATCGATCATTATCACAATTCCCACCGATCATTATCACAATTCCCACCGATCATTATCACAATTCCCACCGATCGTTATCACAATTCCCACCGATCATTATCACAATTCCCAGTGATCATTATCACAATTCCCAGTGATCATTATCACAATTCCCAGTGATCATTATCACAATTCCCACCGATTATTATCACAATTCCCAGTGATCATTATCACAAATCCCAATGATCATTATCACAATGCGCAAGCAAATAGCCGCACAGGACAACCAACATTTCGGACTGCCACTTCACTACCATGGCTTCCGATTTAATTGCAACATCTTGCAGTATATATGAAGCCTCACGTGGTAATGCCCACACTAAATTTCACCAATGCCACAGTATGTTCAATTCCAGGACCTGTCGCTCTAGTTAATCCCATGTCTTATTAAAGTTCTCATCTAAAAACAATATCTAACGGGAAAAATAATCATTCACATGAACTCAACTAATCGGAAAACATATTGCAGTAAAAATATTTCAGTATTCATCCATCAGTAGAAATTTTTTTGCGATGATGCAAAAGATTTAGCTCTATTATGAGATGACTGCAAAGATGAACACTTTAACTGCGACGTGAGCCACCGGTGGCCACAGAGGGAATTTTCATAACGCAGCTGACCGACCAGTAGTCACAAACTCAATTTATATAAATACACAATTAAAGCTAAATTAAGGCACAATCCGCTTAATGTGTGCTATTTTCAGCATTGCTTACCACAATTGACTTAAAATTAGAGATTAGCGTAAAACTTCAGTTACACCTGCCGCCGTCATAGTGTTAAGCCATGTTATGAGAAGACTGTAAAGATTTAGCCATATTTTCATTCATGGTTCGTTTAGCGATCCAAACGTACGTTCGATACCTCGAAGGGAGACTCATTCATCCTCATTAAATTTATCAGAACTAGTCTACCCCCTTTATTTTAAATATGAAAGAAGGGAAATGAAAGAAAGGCCGTGAGAAATAAAAAATCAATCTTCCGAGAGTTGATGAGGCCGAGTGCACACGGCCCGTCAAAAATGTACAATAATGTTTGACAAATCACACGACACACGTTCCTATTTCCTAAGAATTCCCGTGATATTCATTCCTACTCGAATGTGATGGATTAATGCACTGGAAATTGTGGAGTTGATAAAGCTTGTATCACAGATACGCTCATCACACACTGCAGGCTGGCTTCGGACAGACAGACAGACAGACGCGGCTCTTATTATGGTATAGATTTTTAAGCGTGTCTCTCAAATCTTAAACCTCATAATTAATTTTGAGGGTTAAATGTGTGAATTACTTTCATTATTCTGAAATTATTGAAAGAGAACCCGTCTACGCACTTGAGCAAAGATATTTGCGATGTAATATCGCAACGATTTTAATTAATCAATCCCAATTGAAAGTTGCTCGCACAATAAACTCTCTATCGAGGTGTTCTTTTAAATGACACTTTCCTGCAACACTTACGTACTATATACAACAAAATTTACTGGTTTTACAATGAACGGGAACAGGGAGATGTCAAAGCATCATGCAGCCTCCATCATTTGTGTCGTATATTTTTTTTCATTTTGCTATTTTCTCTGTTTAATGATAATACGGAAATATCAAAGGCAACATTCACCCCAATCATACATACACAACATAAGCCAGCCTTGATCCCGCATTTTTCCAGTCTAACGTTTTTGCTGTTGCATTTTTAATTTTAGCCGCCCCAAGCAGGAGCTAAACATGAGCGGCTAAAATCATAGATGCCCCGGTGAAAAAGTCGGAGTAGGCAATGATGCTCCACGATGGCGGGCTACGAAGCTCGTATCGTTCGTTACAATAACAACAAACATCGGCATCTAAGGATGCTTTATTTCCAATCAAGCCTGATACAAATCACCTTGTACATTGGTTTTTCAAATGCCTGATAACCAACTCCAGGACGCCATGACGGTTTCCCCCCGGTCATGACCGGTACCCATTTCAGACACCTGGGTAGAGTGGGGTATTGTGCTTTGAGTTTGTCCCTTATACCCAACTGAGAAAGTCGCCACACAGCGCCGGGATTCGAACCCTCGACACCTTCATGGGAGGGCGAGTACTTTACCCACTCGGCTACGACGAGCAAGCTGACAAATGCAACTTTTTGTGTACTCAAGCAAAGTTCCCTAGACTTCCTACGCGTGTTAGCGGCATATTGAGAAATAAACACACTCGCAACGAAACATCAAAAATACAACGCAATTATTTTTATCCGGGATTGCAAGCACCAGAATGTCACGCTGTATATAATTAGCCGCGCAGTGATCTGGGCCGCGAGAGTTCGTTAAAATTTGATGTTGTGCTTCACTGCCGAGATGCATTTATTTTCTGAATGAAGCAAATCATCACGCTATTTATCAACATTTGAATTGCAAAAATTTATTTTGAAAAATACGATAAATTTGTACAATGAGATTGTTACTTTACTAAAAGAGAACTAGGGTACAGAGCAAATTGGGACAGGATTTTCAACCAATTTAACAGGTCGTAGCCATCTGCGTAAGTTCTAAGTTGACTTGGCTACGCCACGCGCTGTAGATTCTTGTCAAAATCCTCAATTTCGAGTGTTTCTACGAATAAAATTTGAGCTTTAAATTTTTGACAACGATGCAGTATTACCAAATACTTTGTCTGTCTCCAAATTTAGTGAGAAATCAACTTAAATTTATTGATGTTAGAAGAAGAATTAAAGCGCGTAGCTTGGCCAAGTTGACTTAGCGCTTATGCTGCCAGCTGTACCGCCAAGTTGACTTAGCGCTTACGCTGCCAGCTGTACCGCCAAGTTGACTCAGCGCTTACGCTGCCAGCTGTACCGCCAAGTTGACTCAGCGCTTACGCTGCCAGCTGTACCGCCAAGTTGACTCAGCGCTTCCGCTGCCAGCTGTACGGCCACCACGACGGGATAAGTTGTTTGTAAATTCATGCCTCGGGTGTCGTAAGCTGCAAAAGTTGGCCCCAATTTCAGAGTTGCGGCCGAGTTTGCGGTGTGAAATTTGGGGGCGGTTTTGTGATACCACCTCAGCCGGCCGCGAAAACAGGAGGATCTTCTAGGATTTCAGGATAATTCTAAGATTTCAGGATAGGTACAGGATTTCAGGATAATTCTAGGATTTCAGAATAATTCTAGGATTTCAGGATAATTCTTGGATTTCAGGATAATTCTAGGATTTCAGGATAATTCTAAGATTTCAGGATAATTCTAGGATTTCAGAATAATTCTAAGATTTCAAGATAATTCTAGGATTTCAGGATAATGCTAGGATTTCAGGATGATTCTAGGATTTCAGGATAATTCTAAGATTTCAGGATAGGTCTAAAATTTCAGGATATCGAGTTGGCCAACACATACAAGCAGAACGTTAACACTTTTCCCGCAATTGGTAAAACTGAAGTTCAAAATTTAAGTGACCCTAGTGGAAAATTTTCCGTAAAATTCTTCTTCTTCAGAATTAAACTCACATTTATGGTAAATTGTAGTAAGCAATTTTATTTAACAAAAAGCAAACATAAACTGGGTCATGCTTTAATTTAGCTTTTACTAAGTATTTATGAACATTTAGTTTCTGACAACTGGTCGGTCAGCAGCGTATGAAAATCCCCTCAGTGACCACCGGTGGTGCACGTCGCGGTTAAAGTGTTAAGATGTTATGTTACAATGTCCACGGTACAAGTGTATTAACGTACCAAATCGTGATAGTCAGGTATAAATTACCTTAAAGTAATATTCATGAACACTGTTCGCTTCAACTAGACTCACTGCGCAGGGAAGTGAGAGGCTCCCAGGGCATTTTACTCGCTGGTTAAACTCAAAGATAAATTCCTTCGTGTGGTCTGGGTGATTTCCAATGGCAGAATATTCAATAAATTTTATGATTCTTTGAAATCGGCCTTTCGAAAATGATCTTAAGATAAATATTTTATGTTTACAGGTTTAGCTTCCCACACAAAAATATGAAAAAATCCATATTTTCTACATTTGGAAAAGGTAAAATTAAGCGTTCAAATTTGTAAAATTCGCCCCAACCAACATTGCAGTCTTTGGCCAGAATCCACCATAGCCGAGAGACGTTGCTGTGTATTTAATCAAGCATTGGTATATTAAGGAATATTTGCAGATATCAACTTACATTAAACGATTAAACGACGATAAACGATTTAGCATTAAAATACATTAAACGACGGTATCCGATAAGTGACAAATGTAAATCCGAATAGGAAGATCAAGAAGGAGCAGGAGGTGAGATGAAGTGGGGGGGGGGGGAAAGTGTTGAGTTGGTGGTCTGCATCCCCCCGTGGGCGCACAAACTCACGTAATTTAGGTTTATGTGACGTACGAGAGACTCGTATAGATTTTAGTGCACGTCTGGCAGGTGCCGCGGGTGTCGGACTAAAATTATTGCTTTCTGTGTGAATAAATTTTTTAATATTAATGCAGGGGAGGTGAAAGCAGCGCCATGTTGTGGAAATTATTTTTTTACGAGTGAGCTTAACCCAACCCCGTCACCACCCACTCACGATTTCTGTATAACTTTTTTCACCATTTTCTCATAATGTCGCACACAAGCTCGTTAAAAAAGGGTTTTACAACCCTCTTTTAACCTCTTTACATATATCACGAAAAACTCCTCATAACTCTTTCATAACTTCTTTAAAATCTCTTTCAACCCTGTGACAACCCTTTCGTAATTTTCTCACGCTCAATTTACAACCCCTCATAACCCATCCACAGCCCCCGCATACTCTCACAACCCCACACAACCTCACACAACCCCACACAATCTCTTCACAATCCCACACAACCCCTACACCATCACACACAGCCCCTACACCACCCAACACAAAATCTACACAATCCCACACATTCTCTTCACAGCCCCACACAACCTCTACACTACCCCACACAGTCACTACACAACCTCGGCATCGCTCAACACACAAAAACCTTGCCTCTAATCCATAGCTAGGAACCAATCTTTTCATGATTTAAAATACCAACGGTATTCTGGTGTTTTGAAATACAGTTTCTTTCTTTTCAATTTCTCCTTGAGTTTGGTTTATTTACCTATGTAGTTTCAACCTCTTTTTACTTCAACTGTTCCTTCGACTTACGTATTTCTACGTGAATTTTAGTTAGAAAATTCGAAGTGTAAAGGTGTGCTCCTCGTCTCTACCAAAAAGTCGTTTTTCAAGCGCAGAAACATTTCCTTTCTATTTCGGGCAGGATTTTATGACAATAAATTTGAAGTGCGTTGGCGGTGGAGACGGAGGTTCTTTGAGAGCTCAGCAGTTACGGGGACCCTCTTTCTTACAGGAGACGGAGTTTTACGGTGCACTGTACAGTTGTGCAGTTCTTGGAGAGCTCAGCAGTCCCTCTTTCTTACAGGAGACGGAGTTTTACGGTGCACTGTACAGTTGTGCAGTTCTTGGAGAGCTCAGCAGTCCCTCTTTCTTACAGGAGACGGAGCTTTACGGTGCACTGTACAGTTGTGCAGTTCTTGGAGAGCTCAGCAGTCCCTCTTTCTTACAGGAGACGGAACTTTACGATGCACTGTACAGTAGTGCCGTTCTTGGATAGCTCAGCAGTTACGGTGCTTTAGGGTGTACGCAGTATTCTGTACAGTTGTGCCCTTTTGCCTGTCTGTCCAAGCCTCCATCAAAACGACATCTCTGCTGTGAAGTACGCACTCGATATTCTGCAATGTTGAAGGGCGTCTCTCTCGGTCAATTGCTGATTAACGCGTTGACCGCGATGGGTTGGTAAAACTGAAGCTCAATATTCAACTCAAATTCGAAGGTAATTTTAGTAAGCAGTTTTGAATAGAGCAGACAATGACTGGATCATGCCTTTATTTAGTTTTGATCAAATGTGGATGAAAAATGAGTTTGTGACTTCAGGTCGGTCAGCAGCATTGAGAAAATTTCCTCCGCCTACACCGGTGGCCCACATCGCGAACAACGGGCTTGATTAGTTATTTGACTTTGTTTTACATTTGTGAGCAAGTATGAAACAAAATGCACCTTAAGTAAATTAGAAAAGCAAAACAGTTTACGTCCAGACAAAAGAACAATTGAGTCCTGAAGTGCATGAGCCAACAGGAACCAGGATCCTCAACTAAACCGACGCAAGAAAGAAAAAAACTCGAGAAGTAACGATGTTGAAGAATTCCAATTTCCGAGATTTCAAAACAGCGAGTTAAATGAATGTAGTTTATGGTTTTATCAGTCTGGTTACGAGGTACTATCCACTTACTACGCGTATTACTACAGTGCCACCACTGCTACTTCGCGTATCACTACAGTGCTACTACTACTACCACGCGTATTACTACAGTGCTACTACTACTACCACGCGTATTACTACAGTGCTACCACTGTTACTACGCGTATTACTACAATACATTAACAAACAGTTTAATGCTTGATTGCTTGTCTAGTTTTCCATACCTATCTTCACTATCATATGTGTTGAGTGAAAATAAATGAAATACATATGAGCGGTAAAATATGTGTGTTCTGATTGCATTGTTATTAAAGTCACGCGTTCTATTGAGAACTTGAATTCTAGACATATGTGTACTGTAAATTAGATTTTACAATTTCTCTGTCCTTAAAATTTATTTCATGTTAACACTCTCTCTTTAGGCTCGTGTAAATAGTCTTGGGTGACTTGGAAAAAAGTTCAAGCCTGATACTACAGACCTCATTGGATGTAGGGAGGTGAGTTGATGAGTTCTTTCAATGAATTCTGATGAGTTCAATGAGTTCTTCACCTTAGCCTCTTCTAATGATCATGAAGTCGGTCTCTAAAGCGGGGGAGCAAATGAACCTCTAATTTTGTAAGAATTTTTTTCTCTCCATTTGCCTGAAATTTCAGAGTGTATCATTTTGATGGGTTCCTCATGTGTGAATTTGGCGCATGTACCTTGTGTTGCTTAGGCGCTGGTAACCTTTGTTATGCAATTGCTGCTGCTGCTGCTACAACCACTATTACTACTGCTACAAATACTTTCACATTAGTTTTTAACAATTTCCCCACTTTTCTAAAATCACATTTTAGTTCATCGGAAATTTTAAAAAGAACTCCAGAGTGAAGCGCTACAACTCTTGAGGTGCCTACAGCAACAACTTCCACAACCACTATTACTACTCCTACTATTACTTCTACAACCACTATTACAACTTCCACAACCATTATTACAACTACTACAACCACTACTACAACCGCTACCACTACTACAACCACCATTCCTACCACTACAGCCACTACCACCATTACTACCACAACCACGACCACTACGAGCTGCACAACACACAAGCGGCGAGCATTTGAGTGCCAGGGAGGCATCACAGTCCAGGCTTACACTCACATGAATAACGCTCAAAATAAGCGCATTAGCGTACGCGAACTCAAAAGAGTGCACTTGAGTTCCGCGCAATATTCAGGATAGTTTTGTTCTCAGGTGCTCAGAATTGGTTCTGACAAAACGTCGCTTAGGTCTTCCCGACGCGAGCTTCAAAGCTGGCTACGACAGTGACTCAGATGTATCGTACTATGCGGGTGCGCAATGTCGAGTGAGTGTCCAGTGGCACTTTTGATATTCTAAACTTTATGAAAATGATAAAATATTTTAGCTACGGTGTGAGAGCTGCAATGTTTTGTCTCTACCTCGTCGTTTAGTCGAATTTGTTACGGGAAAATAAGCATCGAATAATTCTCAGTTTGGTCCTGGACAAAATTCATGAAGGGCATAGAAGATATATTTCGTGCGATAGTAAACTTCATTCGTTCTATTTCGTGCTAATTTCATGCTAATTTCAGACATTCGTGCCATTTTCGTGCTAATTTATGCTAATTTCGTGATATTTCGGGTTTTCGTGCTAATTTTTGTGTTAAATCGTTCTAATTTCGTGCTAATTTAGGACGTTCGTTCTAATTTTGTACAAACTTTAAACATTCGTGCTAATTTCTTTTCTTTTTGATGCGTTCTATGTTTTCAATTCTCTGTCGCTAGGGCAGTTTTTGGGAAAGTTACGAATTTTATTTGCTGAATAAATTAAGTGGTGACCTCGCCGTATTAAAACTAATTATTTCTGAAATGGCGTTGTATTATAGAGGCAAGCATTGGGATCTGCAGGACTGAAATTTTGTATCATTTTGGGAGTTGGACTTACTTTTTGGACGGCAGTTATATTCAGTGATGTATTAAATTCAGCACGTATATATTATATACATATTATTAAAATAATATAAAATAAATGTCTATTTATTATAAATTGTAATGTGTGAACAGCGCTATGCATTATGATTAATTTAATATTATAAATAACACAATATATAAATAATGTCACATGTATTATAATCAGTGATGTATTTTAAGTTAGGTCTGTTACTCATATCTACAAATGAATACAACTTTCTAATGTCATTTTACTGCTATGAGACAAATTGCCCAACACATTGCACATTTCTGCAGTCACTGAACGCGAAACAAGCTATTTGTGAAAAAAAGGAAGAGATGTGTAGCAAAACTATTCTTATTCTTTACTCACCCTATCTGGCCACCGAGTGGTTAAGAGCACGCCCTTCACGGAAGGGTCGGCAGTTCGAATCCCGGCAGTGCCGCCCAGTGATTCTCCCCTTTGAGAAAAGGGAGAACTCAGCCATAATTCCCCACTCTACCCAAGTGTCGGAAATGGGTACCGGCTTGACCAGGGGTAACCGTCATTGCGTCCTGGTGTTAGTTGTAAGGCATTTGAAAAACCAATGCGCCAGAGAATATGTATCAGGCTTGATTGCAATAAAACGTCCTTTATCTTTTATCCATAGAGCAATATCATTGTCAAAAGATAGCTTCCATATAAATATTCAAGGGACATGTAAGAAATACAGGCCTGATTTTGCCTAAATATTCGGCGTATTCACAATTTTCTATATTGCAGGCGACTATCCCCAGAAAACTATTGACAGTGAGACAGCAGTTTGGCAGAGAGTGAGCGATTGAATATTTAAACTCTTTTTAGAGTTGTTCGATGAATTTTCCAGGTGCGGTGGGGGACGACAAGTTCAAATTCAAACGCTATTTCTTTTCACGTCCTCATGATAGCTGAAAATGCTTCTTTTTAGCGAAGACATTTACCCGGCCCACTAGTAGCCATACTCAAATTTGACCATTGTTTTAGACTTAAGAAACAATCTTCTTCCGTATCGCTTGTGGGAAATAAATTGTTTAAAGAAGGTAAGGTCAACAGCTGCGTTGTTGGAAGGATGCTAGGTGAGTGTACTAGGCCTATTAAATATTATAGGCTCAGGCGTGTGGCACTAGTACATATAGAAGTTAGACACAACATGTCAGGAAAAGAAAGGGACGAAGGCATTGTAGGATTGCTGCTGAAAATGGATTGATTCAAATGTTGTACATTTAAAATTAGCCGAGCTTCAAAAGTTTCATGTTGGACGAACTGAAAAGGAAGGTTTCAAGTATAATGCAGTAGACCTACCCAATAGTCCAGAGTAACTAACTCGAAAGAATCTACTACTCCTACAGAAAAGGCAAGATTAAAGTGTTATGCTCTAGACCTACTAAATAGTGCAGTTTCAAAGACATTCAAAGGGCAGGACCAACTGAAAAAAAGCAGGTTTCAAATTTCAAATGTGCTCTACTAGACCAATCAAATTGCATACAGTAACTAATTCGATGAAGTCTACCATGCCCACTGAAAAGATAGGTACAAAAAGGCGGGTTTTAAATGTGCTTTACAAAACATACCGAACAGCATAGCGGAACTAACTCGATAGAGTTCACTCTACCTACTGAAAAAGACAGGTTTCAAGAGCGTCATACTACACAGAAAAACAACAGAAACTACAAGGGCGAAAACGTTGAGCTAGGTCTGCCACGGAGCGCAGACTCAGCTGTGATGTACTAGGCCTACTGAAGAAGGTAGGCCTCGCTGAGCGTGTCGATTTGTTGCCATCGATTGCAAGTGTCAGGCAGCACCGGAGCTGAGATTGCCTCGTCCTGCTGAGAGTAGCCCTTCGGGGGGAGGTCAGTTGCGGCCTGAGTTATGAGGTCATGAGTGAGGTGCTGTGGTGCATAACTGAGGTCACAAGTGAGGTGCTGTGGTGCAGAGCTGAGGTCATGAGTGAGGTGCTGTGGTGCAGAGCTGAGGTCATGATTGAGGTGCTGTGGTGCAGAGCTGAGGTCATGAGTGAGGTGCTGTGGTGCAGAGCTGAGGTCACGAGTGAGGTACTGTTGTCAGTGACTGTCAGAACGAAGGAGGTAACTTTCAAATTTGATAGAAAGATAGAAAGGATGTTAATTCAAATCAAGCCTGATCCATATTATCTTCTGCATTGGTTTTTCAAATGCCTTATAACAAACACCATGACGCAAAAACGGTTACCCTCGGTCAAGCCGGTACCCATTTCCGACACTTGGGTAGAGTGCGGAATTGTGGCTGAGTTCTCCCATTTCCCAACGGGGAGAATCACCGAGCGGCACTGCCGGGATTCGAACTGCCGACCCTTCCGTGAAGGGCGTGCGCTCTTAACCACTCGGCCAAGGTGACCAAAGTTCAGAATGCAGTAGAGTCAAAATTCTGTCTAGGATGCAAGTACATCCAGCATTCGTTGAATGAAATGCCCTGAGCGTTGCAGGAATCTCGGAGATCCCAACATTTTCATTAAGACTTTCGTTTTGTAAGCACTGATTTTGAAGCCGCACAGTCTCATAGTTCACGTGTGCTGCGAGAGCAAGAGCGCTTTCTTACATGATGACTGACTCGAACTTACCTGCTTGTGCGATATTGTGATTCACTGACAAAATACTACAATTGTTAATTTAAAGCATGTTCGTTTTTTATGTAATGTATATTGTGGCTTGCGTTGTTATCTTTGAAGTACACGACATTTAGTTTAGGTGGTGATTTGATGTGTGGGTAATTCTTTAACACACTTCCTGCGAAGTGACCCACCGGTGGTCACTTAGGTGATTTATTCATAAGGCTGCTGACCCACGTGCAGTCACTAACTCATTTTTTTAAACAGTGAATGAAAGCTAAATGAAGGCGCGATCCAGTGAATGTTTCCTATTTTCAAAGTTGATTACCACAGTTGACTTTGAAATTGAATTTAACGCGTTTAGAAAATCTGACCATAAATCGTTGCGATACTTTGTTTGCTTTAGCTACACTGCTTTTCCTATTTCACGGACCCGTCTTCTGTGGATATCAAACTTGATTGCGTTGAACTATCTCGTGCTATTATTTCGTGTTTAAGAGCATGGTCAACCACCAATTCAGAGTGACTTTTCAATTCCGGTCATGAAGCATCGAAGCAAAAATTAATTTTAGCTGAATACAGAGAAGCCTAGTGATATTTTGGTCCGAGCGTGCATAATGTACTGTTGAAGCACGCAATAGTGAGTAGTTATTACCGAGTAATAACAGTTATTCAATTCGATGCCCCAAATGATTACCCAAGGATTACAAATTGCATTCCGATTACAAAGTAGATTACGATTACAAGGTAGATTACGATTACAAAGCAGATTACGATTACAAAGTAGATTACAATTACAAAATTGATTACGATTGCAAAGTAGATTACAAAGATTACACAAGATTACAAATACATGTCAGCTCATGCAGCGACCCAACATCAAACATGAAATTCAGAACTGTTCTTCCTAAAAATTTTATGCAGTGCGTCCCAGTTTTATTAACATGTCCAAAATTTTATTGATTCAGACTCAGCTGATACCTGAGCGAGAGACAAACTTCCGAGTTGGTTTACGGTCCCCCGGTGTCCCCATTTCGAGTCTGTTTGCCATCTAAAAAGAACATAATTTAGATCTGTATTTTAGATTTTAAGTTCATTTAGTTACCATTTTATGATTTATTCACAGCGTGTAAAGATTACCATTCCATTTTTTCCAACCTGACACAGGAAAATTTATTTATTTAAGCGAGCATGTTTAATCCAAGATTCTTCCCCGACCTACGAGCCTCGCTACGCAACGCATGTTGTGTACAAACAAGCATCCCAGCTTAAAATTATCATCTCCGCTGGAAACATTCTCGTACCCCGATTTTAAAACTTAACTCGAAGACGTCTATTTTAAATTCGGTCCCCGGCGAGCAAAGCTCGGCATTTAAGCTTCGCTTTGTGACCTGCCGGGATCCCTGCATTCAGAGGTGATGTATTTCTTCGCCATCGCGGACGCGTTGGGAACATTTTTGCAGGCCGCATTTAATCAAACAAGGAAGGCCCGCGGTTGCGGGGCTCATGTTTCCTTTTTAAGGCCTGTCCAATGGGGCCCAAACGTGATGGATGCGCTCACGGTGTATTTATGGCCCCAAATGCAGCGTTACGGTCGCCTAATTAACAAATAGCCCTTCGTGAAGGGCTAAATGGGGCCCCGGCTCACGGTAACTCTGTTATGAAACCGAACTAAAATTTGAGGATCACGGAAAACAAGCGCCCTTCAAATTCACCCAACGCTGAGGCTGTGAACACTTTTGTTCACAGCTTGTAATAACACTTGTGAACCGCATGCAGGGTTACATGCTTTTGTTACAACACTTGTTTGATGATGCACTTTGATGAAAGAAACGATATCAGGGGAACGGACTCGCGCAGTTTGTGAGTTGAACGTCTGCGACGTCGAAAAATCCGGGATTTAGATTTCGACTGAAATGTCAATAATCAGAAAGTGTCGTAAACACAGATTTTTCTGGAAGTGAAAATGGTAACAGTGACGTAAAAGATTGGCGAAAAAAGAAATTTAAGGATGCGTGGACGCTGGACACGAGACGAGTTCTTCAATTCAAAAACCGGGGCTCTATGGGCGGATCTTTCCCAGGTAAGCCCCGCCGCCAATGCAACACATAAGTTCACCCACTTGTAACTTTCGAAATAATGCACCTATCGACCTCAAATTACTCTCAAACAAACGATTCATACAATCTTTTGAGTGAGAGTAATTTAAAGTCGATTGGTGAATTGTTTCAAAAGTTACAAGTGGGTGAACTTGTGTGTTGCATTAGTGGCGGGGCTTATCTGGAAAAGATCCCTATGGGCCGCCAGGAGGCAAAGGGTTGCGAGATTTAGTTTTAAACTGCTGCTGTACAGCGTGAAAATCCCAGAGGGTTTTCTTCAGCATAGTGGCAATGAACGTAGTAGACAAAACTAAAACGATTAATTATTAGTTTCAAAACATTCAGGAAAGTCTGAGTTAACTTGGTAAATGGCGACATTGTGCGGGCCAGGCTGCATTCTGCGAGAACGGAAAGGAAAAAAAAAGATTTCATCGTCCCAGGTATTTGTTTGTCTCACTGAGGCAAGTTGCGTGCGGAGGTAAAAGCACGCATGAAATGGGCATGGCAAGAGTGAGAATTTGTGTAATCCTTGGCAGTCGTTCATTGAAGCGACGTGAAAATGAAGCCTTTGTATTGGTCAGCGAGAAGTTTGGGTACTTCTGGGTCATCTGTCATCACTTTTAATTTATGGTTTCCTTTTGATGCTAGGGTTAGGTTAAAGTTAGGTTTGCTTAATTCAATTATTATTCATTTTTATTATTTTAATTTTTTGTTTCCGGTCAAAATGAATCTCTGGGACCTTCCAAGTACTGAAGAGAAAGGTCCCAGAAATTCAAAATATATGTATGGAGAGTAGATATATTGCATTAGAAATTAATCTAAATCAACAATGATATCTTCTCACATGAAAAATTCATTCATACTGTCGAGAACACCAATTCAATATTCATTAAACAATTAAATTTTTCACTTCTTCTCCTAATAACACTTTTTACTCTAAACAAGTGGTGACAGATAACCCACAAGTACCGAAGTTTGAATGACAGGAACAAGGATCTGCACATTCTCAAGTGTGCTTCGTGATGTCTTGGACGATTCAGAAAACTCGGCTTAGAAATCCTGATGGAAAATTTCTAAACTTACGAATTCCTAAACTTGAGACCACGCTTGCTTTCTAGCGCTAAAATTCCAATTCCAATTCCAAACAGCATAGTTGAATTCCAAGACGATCATGGGACACCAACACGATATTCCGAATACGATATTGCTCCACACGACAGCATGATGCTGAACAGCATATCTTGAATCAACACGATCATGCGACACCAACGCGATATTCCGAGTACGTTGGTCAGATGCTGAATGACCTCATCGAACACTTGATGTGCAGTCAGATATGCTGTGGACACACTGGAGTCTCTCCTTCACTGGAGGCCTGCATTATTTTTCTTGACTCGTCCACATCGTCTCGAGAGACACATCGTCGACAATCGTAGACGTGGATAGCAACGAAGTTGTAAATTTACGACTCAACTTTGTGATACATGGCAGCGGTGAACAGCATTTTCATGAGCAATACCGCTCAGCACAAATCATCAGGGGTTTGTCGGTGGCCTCGGCGACGAATCCGGACAAGTTGTGAAGTTTCGGGATGAGCAATGTCAAACGCAGGGCGTTATTCAATTTCTATGGAAAATAAAGTAGGGATGATGACGTCGTTTGCATTTGTTACTGAAACCCTATGGCAGGGCTTCTCAACCAGGGGTGCATTTAACATACTTCATATGTTAAATTGTACAGTATTTATTTACATGCAACGGTTTAAGTATGCAAGATTATTAACCATCAAGTGTATTTTTATATTTACTTAAACCTTTAACTGTGCTGGGGGACATGGATATACACCATTAAGCTAAGAGGATACACGACAATAGAAATGTCGAGAAGCCCTGCGCTATGGTGTGTAGAGCTGTTGGTTGCTTCGTAGTTATGAGCTAAATGTTTTATTTTTAATATAGGAGGCGGTTTATCGAAGGTTGTTTCCTTTCAGAATGAGATGTATTTCAGTCTTTTGTCTCTGGATTCCTCGAAAAATCCTCGTCAGCTTCTTCGACAAAAAACGAGGTACTCTAAAGAGGCTCGATTTGTTTGAGAAATTAATGAAAAAATGACTGGAATCATTTGAAAATCACTGGATAAGTTCCTGCACAGAAAATGAACGAGAAAAAGTGTGTTGAGGAATTTTTAGATTTTTACCGTGAGTTGAACGATAGAAGAAAATAAATAGTTACGCAAAGTTATCATTGGTTAGTAGATTAGATGGGCAAGACATACACACCTTCTCTTGCACTTAGACAAGATAGTTCTACCTCACATAAAAAGTAAATTTTAGGCTTTGAATCAATTTACACTCTGTGAAAGTTTCATGATAGTCAGTATAGCAGTTTTTGTACAAGTTCTTCTATATCCCTCCACATTACTTCCTAACATTACCAGAATGTTACTTTTTAGAGTAAAAAAGAAATTATTTTCATTTCATTTTTCTATATTAAATGATCCACTGCCATTTCCTCAAAGTCAGTTTCTCACACAATCCCGAAATTACCAGATCATCAGCCGCCTCGGACGTTTTCTGAATAAAATAAAATTTAGGAAACACTGAGAGGCAACATCAATTGTATATTGCTGTCCGCGAATGTGTGATCGCCGGAACGAACCTGCGGTCATCACACGTCTGAAAATCTTGGACCACTTCGAATCAAAACAAAACAAAGCCATAAAATATGATGTATTTTTCAGTGAATAGTACATTACAGCATGTTCCACAAAAACCCGAACCGAGCATTTATTTTCCCGTATTAGTAATACCTTCATAAGAATACCTTAAGCATCGAATTTCTAGCAGAATTATCCTCCAAAATAAACTAAAGAAAAGGTATTACTGATTATGACGATACTACTGATGCGGGAAAATAAATACTCGGTTCATGTTTTTGTGGAAATACTGTACATCATTCGGTGTCAAGGCTGTTATTTTGGCTAATAAGTGATCGGTCTTGACTGTGGCGTTTTTATTTAGAAAGTGACTTATGAGCGTCTCTGCAACACGAGGGACTGCGTCACCAGGCGACGGAAAAAAAGAAAACAGTTTATTTCCAGTATACGTGAGACATGGAATGTATTGCTGTACATTGGCATTTGAAATATCTTGACATTTTACATGCAGAGGATACCTTCATCAAATTCATTCACTTCAGTTCGCACATGCGTCAAAAACAGCAGGTAAGAGAAACTTGGATATTCATACTTGGTTAACTACTCAGATTTTTCCATTATTAATGTCTCCTTGCCATTTTGATCCAAAGAGGCCTTCAGATTACCTATGGGGTTAGGTGAAGAATTCTCTGTGAAGAATTCCTCGGTATTTCATTTGCAAAATCTATTAAACTTTTAATGCATAGTTAGTAAAGGATACGTGATAGATTATCTGTGCAAATGTAGCAATTTAAAATGTAATGTCTTTATCGTCACAAGTGGAGGAAAGATTAACCTGATATGATTCCCATTTCATAAAAGTTTGGTATGAAAATTTCTTATTGAAGAGATATATTGTGCCGCATTATAGTGAATAGATTATAAATTCTTTGATTTTCTTAGTTTTACAAGAACGTTAGCTTGTGTACTGGGGCATCATATGTTACTTGAGGAGAGTTGGCAAGTTAAGTTTACTGGATGTGAGGGCAGGTAAAGATCAAGTTGTGCGCACAACATCCTAAGTTTACTTAAATTTTCGACTTTCAGGAACCAAGATGGAAATTTCACTTGAACAAAACGTTGCAATGCCGCAGAGTTTAGGCTACGTTGAAAGACTGTATATATTTTTTCTACGAAAAATTTGATCTCATTAAACTGTGTATTTTGTGATTGTGATGAGGTAATCAATTTGGAAAATTGATTGCCAAAATGGAAGTTCTGAATGTCGACATCGGTTAGCAAGATATTTATTTCGAGAAAGGGTCTTCTACGGCACAATCTAAACTTTAGCATGAGTAGAGGAAACTTTGTAGGTAAGGATTTCAGAAAATAGAACAGTAGTAGGACACGCCAGGACATTTATTACAGTTTTTAAGCGCATGTTTGGCAACGATCTTTTGCGTGGGGGTGACGCTGTTCGGTTTTAGAAGTGTTTTAGGTGTGGGTGCAGAAACGATTTCATGAATTAATCCTTAGACATCGTCATATTATCCAAGAGCAAAACTTGTGTTCTGTAGACATGGGAGAATAATTAGAGTTTTTTTGGAAGGTTGGGCCGCAAAACCCGAACTCTGATGTAATATTCTTGCAGGACCACTGATGTACTCGTCCTTCTAATTACAAAAAAAATATATGATTGAAAATGGTTCAATTATTGTTATTGCCATTCAATATCAGAGTCCGAATTATGCCTCAGCTAGTAAAGGAGATCCATATCTAATTAGTGCATGATGGTAGTACACGGAATGCAGCACACTGCATCAAGGCGTTTCATTCAGAGAACGTGTGCTAAATTATTCCTTTACTTACAAGCTAGAGCTTATTGAGTGAGCGTGTAAATAATGCAGTGTGTAGGGCAGACTATTTTGCCAATTTTGTTAACGTTGTGTCTGTTAGTCTATTGCTGCTTTTTAAATATTTTGTATCATCTATTTTGCCATTTTTTATAAACGTTGTGTCTCAATGTCTATTTTACTAATTTTTCAATATTCTGCCTTTTTTTAAATTGTCTTGTTGTCTATTTTGCTATTTTCCAAATTACATTTTCACTTGTTTAAATGTTGTGTCTCGATCTAATTTACGTCTTTTTCAATATTTTGCTCCTTTTTAAACGCTGTGTCTCGTGATATATTTTGCTGCTTTTTACTGTTCTACCACTTATGTAAACGTTGTCTCGTGGTCTATTTTGCCCCTTTTTCAATATTTTACCCAATTTATAAACTCTGTCTCGTTGTCTGTTTTGATACTTTTTATATTTTGTCAGTAATGTAAATGTAGTTTCATTGTCTATTTCGCCACTTTTTTAAACGTTTATTTTGGCAATTTTTTAATCATTTTCCACTTTTTAAATGTCTATTTTGCCACTTTTTATTATTCGCCGATTTTTAAATGTTGTGGCAAGCAGTCTACTTCACCACTTTTCTTATGTTTTACCTCTTTTTAAATGTTACGCAACTTGTTTAATGTTCTGCCACTTGTTTAATGTTCTGCCACTTGTTTAATGTATTGCCACTTGTTTAATGTTCTGCCACTTGTTTAATGTATTGCCACTTGTTTAATGTTCTGCCACTTGTTTAATGTTTTGCCACTTGTTTAATGTTTTGCCACTTGTTTAATGTTCTGCCACTTGTTTAATGTATTGCCACTTGTTTAATGTTCTGCCACTTGTTTAATGTTTTGCCACTTGTATAATGTTTTGCCACTTGCTTAATGTTTTGCCACTTGTATAATGTTTTGCCACTTGTTTAATGTTTTGACACTTGTTTAATGTTTTGCCACTTGTTTAATGTTTTGCCACATGTTTAATGTTCTGCCACTTGTTTAATGTTTTGCCACTTGTTTAATGTTTTGCCACTTGTTTAATGTTTTGCCACTTGTTTAATGTTTTGCCACTTGTTTAATGTTTTGCCACTTGTTTAATGTTTTGCCACTTGTTTAATGTTTTGCCACTTGTTTAATGTTCTGCCACTTGTTTAATGTTTTGCCACTTGTTTAATGTTTTGCCACTGATTTAAACGTTGTGACTCGTCTATTTTGCCTCTTTTTATTATTGTGCCACATTTATAAGCGTCTATTTTGCACTTGTTTTAAATGTTGCGTTTTCTCGATTTTCTAATTTTATAAACGTGTTTCGTCATCAATTTTGCGATTTTTTTAACGTTCTGCTTCTTGTTCGAACATTATCTCGTTGTTGCTTTTCTTAGTAAAATACTTTTCCAAAAGTTGAGAATCAACACGATTTTATCTAAATGTTTTTTGACCATTGCCACTCCTGTTGTCGCTCATTTTGTTATCACACAACGCGATCAGCAGCAATTTCAAAAATAAATCTTGAAGAACTCTAAATTTACGCGAAATGAATCTTTTCATAAAATCACTTGATAAAATCGTCTGTACTGTTCACTAGGAAGCATTTGAGTGCTAAAAATACGTAAAACCCGACAGCGACGAGATAATACCGAAGACGTCACACCGTTCCATACAAAAATTAAAAGGGCCGACAAATTGTTGCGAGAACTCGTGTTAATTCGCGCGCGTGCGCGGTGCGTGAATTTCGGCCATAAAGTCTGACGTAATGCTACGGTGGCCAAATTTACGACGAAACCTTAAAAAGTGGAGCGGCGGCGGTGCGCAGGAGAGAAAGCTCTCATTACGGAGCTGCGCGCGCAAGCTGCATGTGATAGAGTTTGGATTTGGCTGTAAACTTCTTATGGCGGGACCAGCTGAGTGCGTCGTCCACTATATGTACGAAAAAATCCCAAAAGGAAGTGCATGAATAAAGTTTTTGAGCGTGATTTTGGTTCGGGTGGGTGAATATCAGCGCAATTCTTCTCTCAGCCTAACGGAATTTTGAGTTCATGTTTTAAAAAAAATTGGATGCCGGTCTCGGCAGAATTTCAAAAATTTTAATTTATGCAGTGTCATATTTTTTGTGTGAGTTTGCGTGTATTGCGATGGAATTAGCAGAGGTAAAAGAGTTTTAAAACTGTTTTGGGTATTGATATATAAATCACTTAATACTGTTTTTGAAAATTGTTTCCGCTTTACTTTTTATTTGAAGTTTCTCGTTCAAATGAATTTTTGCTGTCGTGAAGTAGTAATTCTTAGGAGGTTAAAATGCTGATGAATTTCAGGCTCTTTATTTTCGTTTTTTTCGTGCTGCGTTTTTCGCTGGCTTTTAGATTACTTTATATTTCATAAAACAGAGCAAAATTAATTTCCCGATATTTCCGTGAAAATTTCTGAATTTTGCACACGCTTTAGACCTCGTGCTTAACACTTTAGTCATCATTCAGTCTAGTAAATTTCATAAATTTCAATCAGTTAAGTAAATTTCATAAATTTCAATTTCATAAATTTCAAGTGAGTCTCTGATGTTATTTATTCCATCTCTTTGCTTCATGCACAGGGCCTGTCGACTGATTAACGATCCCAAATTTTATTTTCCAACGTTTTAACTTAGCAGAGTTGTTCGAGTTCTTCTCCAGTTAAAAAAGAAGAAAATCACTAGTCATTTTTCGTAGAACACTCAATTGTTAAAATTCTGTATCTGTCTGTCTATGCAAGGTAATGTGCTTTAAAATTCAAAATCAGTCTAACAATATAAAAGAAACGTTTACAGTCACAATGACAAAAAATGTACTCGCTGATATCAAGTATTATTTACGTAGGAAATATCATAAATTTGAGCTGTGGTAAAAAGATTTTTTTTTTTCGAGCTTGGTAATTGACATCCTAGTTGATCCGTAGGAGTAAAAATGAGTTCCAAATATTGACCTCATAGTCCTACACGCAGAATTATTTGAATCACCCACAGTACTTCTAACATTAAGTCCTGATATCGCAAATTTCTCAGCTGGTACTTTACTGTAAGTGTGTACTAGTAAGTCTTTTCAACAATGCATCATCACTGTTATTCGGTTTTCTTCAATTTGTGTTCTGTTTTTTAAACTTGTATTTAAAACCATTGTCAAACCACATTGCGCAACAAAGGATGCTCATTTTTCTATGCTTTTCGCTCAATCATTTGCTTCGGCTACTGACATGGGTAATACCATACCTATGTGTGTGTATCAACTAAGGTACTTTGTGTTAACACATTTTAAAACCAATAATTGTTTTTGTTATCATCGCTATTCGAAATAAACTGCTTTTTTCAGTGGATCTAAAAGTCCAAGCTGCAATACTATTGAATTGTGTAGGACAAAAAATCATTTTCATTTTCATCGAGGGCCATGTTATTTGAAAATGCTCTTGTATGTAATTTTCGTATATGAAGATACGTCTTCATTTGATGGCTTACAAATATGATCGACACAGAAGTGATTCAAAATAGAACCTTGTATTTGTGCTCAATTCATTTTTGTTCCACGGTCGTCCTAGCCATGCAAATGTAACTGTTATTAAAAGACTTACAAAATCATCTGTTCCACTTGAACTGATAAATGACATTGGCTCCGTCTAGATCTGGAAATATTTCTTATTGAGATATCACTGACTTTACGATTTTTGTAATAGACACACACTTTAATCGTCATACTCGGCTCTATAGGTTTCATGTTCGTCATGACAATATTCTTAAAAACTCATTCAACAATGTTATAATACTTCTGCATTTGATTTCCATTATGTATATTTATATGTCACGTCTTAAGTCCAGAATTATGGTCGCCTTTTCTCGATTCATAAAGTTGTCAATAGTTTTGTGAATCTGAGTATTGAGGAAATTGTTATTAAATCGCAACCGTTAAGTTAACTCTTAGCATTTATGAAAGAAAACTAACCCAGCTGCAGCACACTTCATAAGCTCTAACTAATAAGGTATGAATAACGCCCTCTTCATACACTTGCGATGCATTACAAACATAATTCATGGTTTCACCAGCATGAGATGGCTTCACTGACGCAGATCTCAGAAAAGCACCCAATGAAGCTCCAACTAAAACACCCAGAAATGGCTTCTTCCCATGTACACCCACCCAGCTCGTACGTGAAACGCAACACCGAAATATCAGCCTTCCAATTCCTCAACATCAACAACTGCTCTACGCTCTCCATTTCTACGGAAATATCGTCCACGTATCTGCCGGACAGATTAGATTAAAGGTTAGATTAATCTGCCGTACAATATCAACTTGACCGGTATAGAGTTCAACACCAGGTTTTCCAAGTAGGACATGTAAAGGTTAGCAAACAAAGGCCCTAAAGGGGAACCCACAGCCACCCCATCAACCTGGTGGAACAAACTACCGTCGACATGCGAAAATGAGCCTCGGTAGTACAGATTGTGAGGAGATGCTCTAAAATATGCCGAGGAAACAAATTCAAGGGAGGAAGATCTTCATTATCATGTTCACCATGTAAAATTATGTCAATGGTGTCAGAAGCAGGTACATTGGTGGGAAAGGATTCAACTTCTAATGAAACCATTATACCGCTCGGGGTTATACCACGTAACAAGGCAACAAATTCATCGGTTGATTTAAGCATATATTTCTGCGGGATATACGGAGTTGTAATTTTGTTCAAAGTCTTAGCAACATGACGAGTGACGGCAGGAACCTGAGATATTATTGCCCTCAACGGTGGATGGTTCTGATCCTTGTGAGTTTTGGGATTGCCTTAAATATAACTAGGTTGATTGCGTTAAATTTTATCAAATTAAATTACTTTTAAATTTGCCAAATAATTTTTTCAATTATAAAAAAATACGTTTTAAAAATTTGTTGTTTTAAAAATTTAAATTATTCTGAACCACATTAACGCTGGTAATAAGTTGGTTTAGTTATTTCTCCACCCTTTCGATTGGATCTCAACGCAAACGCTCGAACTTTCGGTTATCTGCGAGTATATAATCTATCTTCTGCCTGTAATTGTCATGTTTTAGCAATGAAAATTTATTGCCTTTATCCGCTTCTCGAAGAACTATCTCTTTGTTCAAACGTAAATTATGTAAGGCCTGGCGTTGAAATTGAGTTATAACCTTACTCGTGCGTGTGCTTCTATTACGGGTTTTATTAGCTATTAATGCAACGTCTAGGTTAAGTTCCACAGAAACAAGTCCTTCACGATTTAGGCTGAAAAAATTTTGATAAAGTAATTCCAACTGCATCTGTTTCATAATGAGATCAAATCGACTGTTAGTGAAGTAATTCACTCCTGGATTAAAAATTTCTATCTCATGCTCGTGAAGCACAACTTCAGTCAAATTTAAAAATGTACCACATTTTTCTGATAAAATTGACACGTTGACTCGGAAGTGGTACATATGTGTACCACTAGGTAAATTGTTCATTAACGTACCGGAATGTAAAACCAACATTTTAACTATTTTCTTAACTTTTTCAAAATTAATTTTAGAGTTAAAGGTAACACATTGTGGTTCAATTGTTTCTTTTCACTTTTCAAAAAGGTTAAAAATACATTAGAGCAGAAAAGACGGTTTTTCAAAACGACTTCTCCTAGCCCAACCAAACTGACCGTAAGCAACCGCACAATCGTAGTCAACGTGTTACATTTCCATTATAGGGTAGACTAAGCATGCGAGAAACAGATGCTAGGTCGCTTGCATTTTCACGAGACCTTGCAAACTGGAGAACTTCTCTAAATCCCGGGGACCAAACTTCTTCACGTGCTGACGTTTAGAAACTTTTGGTGTTCTTGATTAAGAGCTGCTCTCAATTCATTCCTTAAGTCCTCTTTTGCTACAATGCAGAACAAAGGTAAGTTCTTCGTGAAGACACACAACATTAAGTGTCTTGCATCTCCTTCTTTAGCGTCAGTGTAGGTCGGGAGAAAACATTCTCGCTAACACATTTCATTGTTAGCTATTTTACCTTCTCGTAAACACACTTCATTGAGTAAAATAGCTAACAATGAAGTGCGTTAGCGAGAACGTTTTCTTCCGACATACACTGATGTTAAAAGACGGAGATACAAGGGACTCAATGTTGACGCTTGACGAATGAACAACTTGCCTTTGTTGTGAATTGCAGCAAAAGAGGACTTTAAGGAATGAATTGAGAGCAGCTCTTAATCATGAACACCGAAGTTTTCAAACGTCAGCGCGTGAAGAAGTTTTGCCTGTATTTGAGAAATGTTCAAGTATACAAGAACTCGTAAAAACAAAACAATCTTAGCATCTGCGTCTCGCAAGCTCAGTCTACCGTACAATGAAAATTTCATTTTACCAGAAAATTGTGATTCGTTTTTAAATTTGACTGAGGTAGGGCCTCACGAGCATGAGATAGAAGTTTTCAATCTAGGAATGAATTACCACATTAAGAATCGATTCGATCCATTAAGAAACAGCTGCGGTTAGAGTTAGTTCATCAAAATATTATCAGCCTAAATTGCGTGGGACTTCTTTCTGTAGAACTTAACTTAGACTCAGCAGTAATGGCTTTAAGTATTTGTAATAGAATCACTCGTACGAGTAAGGGTTTAATCCAATTTCAACGACGGGCTCTGTAATTTGCGTTCGAATAAGAGTTTGTTATACGGAAAGCGGATGAATGCAGTAAATATGCGCTGTTAATTAAAGCATGACCATTGTAAGCAGGAGTTAGATTATATCCTCGCAGATAACAGTAAACTTAGAGCGCTTGCGTTGAGATCCAACCAAGAAGTTGAAGAAAAAACTAAACCAACTCATTTCCATGTTAATGCTGTTACAGAGACTTTTAATTTGAAAAATAATTAGAAGGGCACTGTCAACTTGCTTATATTTAAGGCAATCCCAAAACTCATAAGGATCAGAACCATCCACCGTTGATGCTAATACCATCTCAGGTTCCTGCCGCCACTTGTCCTGTTGCCAAGACTTTGAACAAAATTACAAATTTGTATTTCCCGCAGAAATATATGCTAAAATCAACCGATGAATTAGTTGTCTTGTTACTTGGTAAAACCTTTTGCGGCATGATAGCTCCATTAGATGTTGAATCCTTTCTCACCAATGTTCCTGCATCTGACACCATTGATATAACTTACATTGTGGACATTATAATGAAGATCTTTCTCCCTTAAATTTGTTTCCTCGACATATTGAGATAATTTGAAATTTTATGCAGGGCTTTGTGTAATTCGATGCACATATTTCAACCACATACAGAAAACGAAAAAAAAAACGATTTTCACGAGCAACAAAAACCTCAAAACTCCTTCGTTTTCGAGAAATGATAACCTGAAATGATTTTAGATTCCCGTAGGAGTAGGCGAAAGCGCGCGCCAACAGCCTGCCCAAGAAGTTCGATTTTACTTTTTGGTTGCAGTGTAAGCCTATTCCTACGGGAATCTAAAATTATTTCAGGTCGTCATTTCTCGAAGAAGGAGTTTTGAGGTTTTGTACCTCCTGACAACCGTTTTATTTAGCGTTTTTCTGTAAATGGTTAAGACATGTGCAACGAAATACTCAACACACTGTATATAGATGTTTCGCCCTTTAGTTTGCTTCCTCGGCATATTTTGAAGCATCTCCTCACATTATGTACTACCGAGCCTCTTTTTCGACATGTCGACGGTAGTTTGTTTCACCAGGTTTAAGAAGTGGCTATTAGTTCCCCTTTAGGGCCTGCGTTTGCTAACTTTTACACGTCCTACTTGGAAAACCTGGTATTGAACTCTATACCGGTCACGTTGATATTGTACGGCACATACGTGGAAGATATTTTCGTAGAAGTGGATAGCGTAGAGCAGTTCGGGCTGTTGAGGAATTGGTTGACCGATAATTCGGTGTTGCGTTTCACGTACGAGCTGGGTGGGTGCACATGGGAAGTTGCCATTTTTGCATGTTTTAGTTGAAGCTTCACGGGTTACGTTTCTGAGATCTGTTTATGTATAGGCCTCTCATGCTGGTGAAACCATAAACTATGATTGTGATGCACCGCAAGTGTATGAAGAGGTTGTTATTCATACCTTATTAAGCAGAGCTAACAAAGTATGCAGCACCTGGGTTAGTTTTCATTTAAATATACCAAAAGTTAAACGGTTGCTAGTTATTAACAATTTCTTCAATACTCTGATTGATAAAACTGAAGGTAACTTTATGAATCGAATTTTGAATGGCCATCATAATTCTGGACTTGATACGCAGTATGTAAATATATTTTATGGAAATCGAATCCATCAGAATTATAAAATTGATGAATGAGTTTCAAGAAAATATTGTCAAGACTAACGTGAAACCTATGGAGCTAGTATGACAATCAACACGTTCCCCGCGCGTTGGGCCACATGTGTACCAACAGGTAAATTGCTCGTTCATGTGCCGGTATAAATGAATGACATTTCATCTGTTTCGTCACCCCTTCAATAAATAACTGCTGTCATACCGGGTGAAATGTATGGTGAAATTGTATTTTTCACATGTCTTAGGAAGGATAAAAATATATTCGAGCTGCAAGGTAGATTTCCCATTCTGCTACTTACAACCTAATCAAACCAACCGTTTACAACCGCGGAAACGCAGTGAACGTGTTGAGGTGTGTGAGAGTGAAAAAAATCGGAAAATTGAGTGATCTCGTAAGAAATAATATTTCCAGATCCAGGGTGACCTAGACAAAGTCAATATGATATACCAGTTCAAGTGTAACAGAAGAGAATGTAAGTCTAAACAAATATTTCATTGGTATTATCTAGGATGACCCTGAAACAAAGATTAATTGAGCACAATTATCAGGGTTCTATTTTTACTAATTTCACTGTCGATCATAGCTTGGAACCCTCAATTGAAGACCATACTTTAGTAAAAACCTTTTATTCTTTGTTGTAAAAAAAGAGTATATTCAAATAATGGAAGCATTCAATGTTCCTAAACTTAAACCTACCTACACAAAAATAGAGAAGATGTTTTGTGTTCTAACATTATTCGGTAGAACTGCAGTTTAGACGTTTGGAACCTCCGCTTGATCGTCCATTTTACCTTTATCTCTGGTACCGTCGATATTCAAACATCTAGTGTGCAATAATTAATCATTTTTACCCCTGAGGGGGATACAACTTTTGTACCTATGAAAATTAGCACTCCCAGGAGGATTATGTGAGGTCCCGAGCTAAAGATTAGGTAGGAGTTCTTATTATTGAAAAAGAATTGGGTTTTTGTTTGTATACATCTTTTCCATTTCTTCTTGTCCATTTTTTTTCGGTTGACTTCTGTCCTCTATGTAAATTGAGTTTCAGATTGAAATTTTCTTAGCAATGTGACTGTAAATATTTCTCGTGTATTTTCAGCCTGAAGATGATGCGTGAAACCTCGAAACGTTACCATCCATACTGACAATATAGAATTTTATCATTTAAGTATTCCAGTAAAAATAATCAGTGATTATGTTTCAATCTTTTGGACTTATTGATTGATATCATTTGTTTTATAGTAAACATATATTTAATTTATGATAGAAAATGTAGGCGTTCTCTCCAAGGGGGAAAATGTGACGGCCTGAGCTGAGAGCGAGGTACGTCTTAATTTGTTCAAATAAAAGAACTTTTTTTTGTTAAGAACCATATTTTTCGGTTCAATTTTTTTCGGCTGTCCTGTTCTTCTGTTTCTCTGATTTTCTTTTTCTCAAACTTTGATTTTGTTTCATTACTGTTACTGACTTACTGTTTTTATGCGCACGGGATCTTGAGCGAGAACACATTTTGTGCATAGATTCCGCGTGCCCTTCACTCCATACTAAATGGTACCTTCACCCTTCCTCTCTTCGGATAGCCTTTGTTGTAGTAAAAGGAAGCAAAAACTTATAATCAACCAATCAATCTAAGGGTTCAACAAAAGATGAAGGAATTAATAGATTTTTTGCAGTTAATTTTCAGACGTGAATGATTGAGGCCAAACTGATGCTGATGGCGCATGCGTACGCAATGGCGGAGTTCTAATTAATTGCGTCAATTCTGGAAAAGGTGGAATTTTCTTCTCAAATGTCGATGGTTTGAAGGGGATATTTCCTCTACTTAAGACCTCAATGTTGAGTTGTATTTTGTTATTCATAATGAAAAGTTCGCTGGTAAAATCTTTGCATTATGTTTTCTAAATTATTGAAGTTTTGNTTATTCATTATGAAAAGTTCGCTGGTAAAATCTTTGCATTATGTTTTCTAAATTATTGAAGTTTTGGGTCGCTTCTTACATGAGATGAGAGCGCCAATACCTACTGCTGGATTCGGAAGTGTGCATTTTTTTAGAAGCTGTCGATTTTGAAAATACACCAATACTAGGAGCAGTTTTATTCGTTTCAGAAATGTTACCGTATGCTGGATAATTTTTGGAAATTCGTGCACAATTTTTGGGAATTCGTGCACAATTTTTGGGAATTCGTGCACAATTTTTGGAAATTCTTTCACAATTTTTTGGAGCTAAACCATCCTAATCAGGTCCCCCAAATTTTTCATAATAAAAACCTACTGCAACGTCGTTTGAACAGGAAATTAAATTCCAGAGAATTTGTTGATCATTAATACTAGAAGTGCTATTGAGAAATTACGCGGCAAATTGTCTGCTTTGAAGTGCGTCAATTAGGTTCTCACCTTCATCTGAAATTCATCAGGCATTTGGTGTGTGTGTAGTTGTGTGTGTTGAGTGTATTTGTGTTTGTTTTGTGTGGGCTTAAGCGAGCACTACATTGTACAGGAGATAATATCCTTTAATATTTAAAAACAACATTCAATACCCGTATGAACACATAGCACTAAGCTGGAGAGTCCGAGAGTCATGTAGACTTTCAGGTAGAAGAAAAGGAGAGCTTTTTGTTTTCTCTGACGTAAGTATGACCTCTGCCTCTACTGCTCCTGATATGCTGCCGTGACTAGCCCCCCTCAGGGTTACACGACTATTGCGTCTAAGGGAAATAGCACTCATGGGGAAAATGTGAGGGCCCGAGCTGAGAGTTAGGTAGGCCTTCTTTTTGTTGAAATAAAATGTTTTTGTTATGTAGAGGACCATCTTTTTTCGGTTCACTGCTGTCCTGTTTTTCAGCACCTACTACTTTCTTCTTCGACTTTGATCTTGTTTCATGAACTTCTTTCTCAACTTACTGTTACTATGCCCTTTCTGCATAGATTCCACATTCACTTATCTCCCTACTAAGTGGTGCCTTTATCCTTCCTCTCTTTGGATCGCCTTTGTGGCGGATAGGGAGGCTTAAACTGACTTATAATCTAATCTGATATAATTTATCATGAATAGCCTAGCAGAAATATCTGGTTATAATTATATTAATCTTAATTTATTTATATTAATTCTAATCTGCCTAAGGTTGCCATCGAGTTTGGTGATATTTTTCCTTGTGATATATTTATACATTTTAGCGCACGAATTTTAGTGTCTTCTCTGTGCGCTCAAATTTTGGTTTCTGTCGTAAATTTCATGCTAACAGAAAGGACTCGAGCAAAATTAGCACAGAGTGATTTAAAATATCCAATAAAATCCATAGTATGGGACAAATGAAATAAAAAATAGAGTTAACTAAAGTGGAATAATTTGAAGAGTGTTAATTAAAACTAAAATTGAAAATATGGATGAAATTGAAACATGGGAGTGGCTTCAATTTTCTGGAGAAACAAAGTAATGCTCAGTGGAGCGGAATATTAAATATTCTAGTGAAACTTCTGCTTCTAAATTGCTCTCAATTTTGTTTATTGGGATATATTGAGAGCGTGGAAAAGTAAGGTGGAATTTCATTAATGTCTTCAATACAGCACTGTTTGACTGACAAACATACGAACAAAATTGCGTAGATCATGTGCTGATGACAAAATATTTTAATAACTAAAGTACACTTTTTGAACTCATGTATTTAAAGTCATGAGAGTGTTTCTGAATGAATATTTTCCCAATTTCGTTTTGTGTTGCATGACTTGGTTGACTGGGTTCTTTTCCAGATGCGCCTCGCCACTTCTGCAACACACAAGTTCTCCCACTTGTAACTTTCGAAATAATGCACCTATCGACTTTAAATTACTCTCAAACGAGAGAATGTCTTAATCTTTTGTTTTAAGTACGATTTGAAGTCGATAGGTGCATTATTTCGAAAGTTACAAGTGGGTGACCTTATGTGTTGCATTAGTGGCGGGGCGCATCTGGAAAAGATCAGTGAACTTTTTATTTCTTAAACTTCACTTCATTTTTAGATCGCGTGGCATTTCAAGCAATAAAAAATTACCTTTTTTGCGATAGTGCTGTTGCTCCTTCAAGTTTACAAGTTTCAGGAGCGCAACGAATTCAATTCGCTGAGTTTGAGAATGTACTTCATTGTTCTTATGCAATAATTTTATGCACAGATTATGTAAAATACAGAGCAAAGAAAGTTTAGCTCAACGACGAAGTTATCCAATTGTGTGTTGTCCAATTTATTGTGTGTGTTATATTGTGTGTTATTGTGTGTTACTGTGTGTTATTGTGTGTTATCCAATTTTTGCGTGTGTTATATTGTGTGTTATTGTGTGTTATTGTGTGTTATTGTGTGTTATCCAATTTATTGTGTGTGTTATTGTGTGATATCCAATTTATTGTGTGTGTTATATTGTGTGTTATTGTGTGTTATTGTGTGTTATCCAATTTATTGCGTGTGTTATATTGTGTGTTATTGTGTTATCCAATTTATTGTGTGTGTTATATTGTGTGTTATTGTGTGTTATTGTGTGTTATCCAATTTATTGCGTGTGTTA